>JAOTOM010002635.1:0-112154 GCA_034440615.1 Ashinkailepas kermadecensis
TCTGGTCACGTCTGGTCACGTCTGGTCACGTCTGGTCACGTCTGGTCTGGTCACGTCTGGTCACGTCTGGTCACGTCTGGTCATGTCTGGTCACGTCTGGTAACGTATGGTCACGTCTGGTCACGTCTGGTCACGTCTGGTCACGTCTGGTCACGTCTGGTAACGTCTGGTCACGTCTGGTAACGTCTGATCACGTCTGGTAACGTCTGGTCACGTCTGGTCACGTCTGGTCACGTCTGGTAACGTCTGGTCACGTCTGGTCACGTCTGGTCACGTCTGGTCACGTCTGGTCACGTCTGGTAACGTCTGGTCACGTCTGGTAACGTCTGATCACGTCTGGTAACGTCTGGTCACGTCTGGTCACGTCTGGTCACGTCTGGTCGCATCTGGTCACGTCTAGTCTGGTCACGTCTGGTCACGTCTGGTCACGTCTGGTCACGTCTGGTCACGTCTGGTCACGTCTGGTCACGTCTGGTCTGGTCACGTCTGGTCACGTCTGGTCACGTCTGGTCGCATCTGGTCACGTCTGGTCACGTCTGGTCACGTCTGGTCACGTCTGGTCACGTCTGGTCTGGTCACGTCTGGTCTGATCACGTCTGGTCTGGTCACGTCTGGTCTGGTTACGTCTGGTCAAGTCTGGTCACGTCTGGTCACGTTTGGTCACGTCTGGTCTGGTCACGTCTGGTCACGTCTGGTCTGGTCACGTCTGGTCTGGTCACGTCTGGTCTGGTCACGTCTGGTCTGGTCACGTCTGGTCTGGTCACGTCTGGTCACGTCTGGTCACGTCTGGTCTGGTCACGTCTGGTCTGATCACGTCTGGTCTGGTCACGTCTGGTCTGGTCACGTCTGGTCTGATCACGTCTGGTCTGGTCACGTCTGGTCTGGTCACGTCTGGTCACGTCTGGTCACGTCTGGTCACGTCTGGTCACGTCTGGTCTGGTCACGTCTGGTCACGTCTGGTCTGGTCACGTCTGGTCTGGTCACGTCTGGTCACGTCTGGTCACGTTTGGTCACGTCTGGTCTGGTCACGTCTGGTCTGGTCACGTCTGGTCACGTCTGGTCTGGTCACGTCTGGTCTGGTCACGTCTGGTCACGTCTGGTCTGGTCACGTCTGGTCACGTCTGGTCTGGTCACGTCTGGTCACGTCTGGTCACGTCTGGTCACGTCTGGTCACGTCTGGTCACGTCTGGTCTGGTCACGTCTGGTCACGTCTGGTCACGTCTGGTCACGTCTGGTCACGTCTGGTCACGTCTGGTCACGTCTGGTCTGGTCACGTCTGGTCTGGTCACGTCTGGTCACGTCTGGTAACGTCTGGTCACGTCTGGTAACGTCTGGTCACGTCTGGTAACGTCTGGTCTGGTCACGTCTGGTCACGTCTGGTCACGTCTGGTCACGTCTGGTAACGTCTGGTCACGTCTGGTAACGTCTGGTCTGGTCACGTCTGGTCACGTCTGGTCACGTCTGGTCCGTCTGGTCACGTCTGGTCGTCTGGTCACGTCTGGTCACGTCTGGTCACGTCTGGTCTGGTCACGTCTTGTCACGTCTGGTCACGTCTGGTCTGGTCACGTCTGGTCACGTCTGGTCACGTCTGGTCACGTATGATCACGTCTGGTCTGGTCACATCTGGTCTGGTCACGTCTGGTCTGGTCACATCTGGTCACGTCTGGTCTGGTCACATCTGGTCTGGTCACGTCTGGTTACGTCTGGTCTGGTCACGTCTGGTCACGTCTGGTCACGTCTGGTCACGTCTGGTCACGTCTGGTCTGGTCACGTCTGGTCACGTTTGGTCACGTCTGGTCTGGTCACGTCTGGTCACGTCTGGTCACGTCTGGTCACGTCTGGTCACGTCTGGTCTGGTCACGTCTGGTCACGTCTGGTCACGTCTGGTCACGTCTGGTCTGGTCACGTCTGGTCACGTCTGGTCACGTCTGGTCTGGTCACGTCTGGTCTGGTCACGTCTGGTCTGGTCACGTCTGGTCACGTCTGGTCTGGTCACGTCTGGTCACGTCTGGTCACGTCTGGTCACGTCTGGTCACGTCTGGTCTGGTCACGTCTGGTCACGTCTGGTCACGTCTGGTCACGTCTGGTCACGTCTGGTCACGTCTGGTCACGTCTGGTCACGTCTGGTCACGTCTGGTCACGTCTGGTAACGTCTGGTCACGTCTGGTAACGTCTGGTCTGGTCATGTCTGGTCACGTCTGGTCTGGTCACGTGTGGTCACATCTGGTCACATCTGGTCACGTCTGGTCACGTCTGGTCACGTCTGGTCACGTCTGGTCTGGTCACGTCTGGTCACGTCTGGTCACGTCTGGTCACGTCTGGTCACGTCTGGTCACGTATGATCACGTCTGGTCACGTCTGGTCACGTCTGGTCTGGTCACGTCTGGTCACGTCTGGTAACGTCTGGTCACGTCTGGTCACGTCTGGTAACGTCTGGTCACGTCTGGTAACGTCTGGTCTGGTCATGTCTGGTCACGTCTGGTCTGGTCACGTGTGGTCACGTCTGGTCACATCTGGTCACGTCTGGTCACGTCTGGTCACGTCTGATCACGTCTGGTCTGGTCACGTCTGGTCACGTCTGGTCACGTCTGGTCACGTCTGGTCACGTCTGGTCACGTCTGGTCTGGTCACGTCTGGTCACGTCTGGTCACGTCTGGTCACGTCTGGTCACGTCTGGTAACGTCTGGTCACGTCTGGTAACGTCTGGTCTGGTCATGTCTGGTCACGTCTGGTCTGGTCACGTGTGGTCACGTCTGGTCACATCTGGTCACGTCTGGTCACGTCTGATCACGTCTGGTCACGTCTGAGCACGTCTGGTCACGTCTGATCACGTCTGGTCGCGTCTGATCACGTCTGGTCACGTCTGGTCTGGTCACGTCTGGTCTGGTCACGCCTGGTCTGGTCACGTCTGGTCTGGTCACGTCTGGTCACGTCTGGTCACGTCAGGTCTGGTCACATCTGGTCACGTCTGGTCACGTCTGGTCTGGTCACGTCTGGTCACGTCTGGTCTGGTCATGTCTGGTCTGGTCACGTCTGGTCTGGTCACGTGTGGTCTGGTCACGTGTGGTCACGTCTGGTCACATCTGGTCACGTCTGGTCACGTCTGGTCACGTCTGATCACGTCTGATCACGTCTGATCACGTCTGGTCACGTCTGATCACGTCTGGTCATGTCTGGTCACGTCTGGTCACGTCTGGTCACGTCTGGTCACGTCTGGTCACGTCTGGTCACGTCTGGTCACGTCTGGTCATGTCTGGTCTGGTCACGTCTGGTCTGGTCATGTCTGGTCTGGTCACGTCTGGTCACGTCTGGTCACGTCTGGTCTGGTCACGTCTGGTCTGATCACGTCTGGTCTGGTCACGTCTGGTCACGTCTGGTCTGGTCACGTCTGGTCTGGTCACGTCTGGTCTGGTAACGTCTGGTCTGGTCACGTCTGATCACGTCTGGTCTGGTCACGTCTGGTCTGGTCACGTCTGGTCTGGTCACGTCTAGTCTGGTCACGTCTGGTCTGGTCACGTCTGGTCTGGTCACGTCTGGTCACGTCTGGTCTGGTCACGTCTGGTCTGGTCACGTCTGGTCACGTCTGGTCTGGTCACGTCTGGTCTGGTCACGTCTGGTCACGTCTGGTCTGGTCACGTCTGGTCACGTCTGGTCACGTCTGGTCTGGTCACGTCTGGTCACGTCTGGTCACGTCTGGTCACGTCTGGTCACGTCTGGTCACGTCTGGTCACGTCTGGTCTGGTCACGTCTGGTCTGATCACGTCTGGTCTGATCACGTCTGGTCACGTCTGGTCACGTCTGGTCAAGTCTGGTCACGTCTGGTCTGGTCACGTCTGGTCACGTCTGGTCACGTCTGGTCACGTCTGGTCACGTCTGTTGACGTCTGGTCACGTTTGGTCACGTCTGGTCTGGTCACGTCTGGTCTGGTCACGTCTGGTCTGGTCACGTCTGGTCACGTCTGGTCTGGTCACGTCTGGTCTGGTCACGTCTGGTCTGGTCACGTCTGGTCTGGTCACGTCTGGTCTGGTCACGTCTGGTCACGTCTGGTCACGTCTGGTCACGTCTGGTCACGTCTGGTCACGTCTGGTCACGTCTGGTCACGTCTGGTCACGTCTGGTCACGTCTGGTCACGTCTGGTGACGTCTGGTCACGTCTGGTGACGTCTGGTAACGTCTGGTCTGGTCACGTCTGGTCTGGTCACGTCTGGTCACGTCTGGTCACGTCTGGTGTCTGGTGACGTCTGGTCACATTCGTCTGGTCACGTCTGGTCACGTCTGGTCACGTCTGGTCACGTCTGGTCACGTCTGGTCACGTCTGGTCACGTCTGGTCACGTCTGGTCTGGTCACGTCTGGTCTGGTCACGTCTGGTCTGGTCACGTCTGGTCTGGTCACGTCTGGTCACGTCTGGTCTGGTCACGTCTGGTCTGGTCACGTCTGGTCTGGTCACGTCTGGTCTGGTCACGTCTGGTCTGGCCACGTCTGGTCTGGTCACGTCTGGTCTGGTCACGTCTGGTCTGGCCACGTCTGGTCTGGTCACGTCTGGTCTGGTCACGTCTGGTCTGGTCACGTCTGGTCACGTCCGACCACGTCTGGCCACGCACACGACCGACTTGATTTGACTCGTGCCATGTTCACTGCATTCGGTTTCGTCGTCAGCATGTCACATCCAACGTCACCCTGCACCACCAGGTGCACCAGTGCACCAGATCATGGGTGGTGCAGTGTGGTGCAGCACCACCAGAAACGCAGCTAAACGGAGAGCACTGGTGCCGCTATACCCCCCCCGGCAACCCCACCCGTCGCCTCCCGAATGTTTGGTGTAGTCGACTACCGAACTTCGTCGTAAAAGGAGCCATGATACAGGTGCATTATCATTAAAGAGCACTCAACTGCATGAGCTGGGCGCCAGCTGTCTTACTTCCCCGTAAGTAGCATTCAAATTGCCTTCATAAATCGTGATTGCAATCCCACTTGAGCATGAACACGTCCATGCACAACTTTGCCATAACACAACGGACCGTGTCCAGTCATGAAGGCGCCAACAGTCCCGATGACGTGGGCGGTGGGTGGGGCGTAGGGGAGGGATGTGGAATTAAGCTCCCCTCCCAGCCTTTAACTGTGTCCCCAAACATTTTGTAGACACTTTTTGAGCCTCAACTATTTCACAACCCTGCGGAAGTTTTTTTTTTTTTACATGGAGTGAACGATTCAAAAAGACATTTGCACCGTTGCGCACCAGTTATCAACTCGCTCTTCCACCTGACGCGAAATACCAGATACATGCCACTGTCCAAGTCCAAACTGGACATGTTATTTGGTGCCCATAACCAAATGTGTCGGATTACAACTCGTCATCCGGCTCCGGACGGTCATCCGGTTAACATCCGGTTAACATCCGGTTAACATCCGTATGGCTCTGGCCATAGCCAGCTAGTGTATTACTGTCTCATTGCCGTTTGCGACGTGATATTTTTTCCATGAGCAGAAAAGCTTCGGTGATTATATTTCGCCCGGGAATGGCATTGCCTGCTACCATGGCGACGGACATAAGATGTCAGTGTGCCATTAGGGACGAAGAACTGTTCGTGATGTATTCAACTTTTTGTCGGGAACGAGGGGCCATATCATGGCATGCAAGGTTCATTTACTACCTAGTTCATAATGTCCAAAGTTCATAACGTAAAAAGTTCATTCACGTCCAAGTATCATAATGTCCAAAAAGCGAAATAAAGTGCAAAATGTCTTCAATGAGGTGCGTTCACAATATCAAAAGTCCATAACGTCCAAAGATCACAACCTTCAAAGCTGGCTTCAGAGGGAGCTTTCATAACGTCCAATGTTCATTTACGTCCAAGGATCATAAATCCAAACATTGTTCCCAATTGTCTGCTAGAGGAACCGGCAAACCACCTTGCAAGGAAATCTACCTAACCTAACCTAACATTGTCTAGCTCCAGGATTTCACCGCCAGGAGTTCTACCGGCTCTTCTGGTGAACTATTGGAAAACTATGTTTGGACTTTATGATCCTTGGACATCAATTAACTTTAGACTTGTGCACGTTCCCTCTGAAGCCAGTTTTGGAGGTTGTGATCATTGGACGTTATGAACTCTGGATATTTTGAGCGCACCTCATCCAAGACATTTTGTACTTCATTTCGCTTTTTGACTTTATGATCCTTGGACGTCGTGAGCGTTGGAATTATGCACTTTGGTAGTAAATAAACCTTAGATGATATGAATGTTCCCCAGAACGACATGGTATGGCTGTCCTTCGGAACGATGAGGCCAGAAACAGACACAATCGGCCTACCTATGGAGGTGACTTGCCCTCCCAGTGCACGGTTGCAAATGCTGAGATATTTTACGTTCCAGAGAACGCCAGTCCTATTAATTTTGGTCTGACAATTGCCTTCATGTACTTTGCCCCTCCGATCATTTTAAGAAATCAACATCGGTGGGCCGACTCTTTCGGCGAAATGGGCTCCCTCTCACAGATGCCTTCACTTCGCATCACCACAACTTCGGAACGGAGCGGAATAAATCAATAAGGAAATAGCGGTGAGGTTCCTTGATCAATGATGTATCACGAAAGGCAGATGCAATTCTCCTGGGGTAGCTGAATAAATTGGAAGAAATGCCAATACGAAATGCGTACCCCGAACTCCCATAGGCGCATGGCCTAAAACTGGCCGCGTTTCCGTGTTTGTACTTACCATCAGCTAGGTGGCAGGTTGGTGCCGCTGATACGCGCAGATGAAAGGCCCCGACGCGGAGTTTCCAATCCAGGCGTACATCATCCATGGTTTGGCTGGCGTGGCAGCACGTGCGACGGTGCAATTTTCGATCGATGAAGTTGGTTCCGGCCAACTCACCGATCGCTCGATGTCTTTGGAGCCGGCTAAGAAGGCCGAAATTGATGTTTGGCAATGTCTCAGTGCAGCCTTGATTGTAGGAAAAGCAGGGAAAACCGTGGAACAAAACGGAAGTGAGTTGTGGGTCGGCATGGAACAAAAATGGGTAGTGGGTCGGCAGGGAACGGAAGTGGGTAGTGGGTCGGTAGGGAACAGAGATGGGTAATGGGTCGGTAGAGAATAAAAGTGGGTAGTGAGCCGGCAGGGTATGGAAGTGGGTGGTGGGACGGTAGGGAACAGAAGTGGGTATTGGGTCGGCAGGGAACGGAAGTGGGCAGTGGGTCGGCAGGGAATGGAATCCAAACACGGGGCGAGGAATGGCGAACGGGGCCAGAAGAACGGGTAACGGGCCTGGGGTGCGGTGCCGCGAAGCATGGACATGGACATGGAGCATGGATCATAGTCGGGTCCGGACGGTCGGGGAATGATGTCGCCGAACAGGACCGGGGACCTGACCGGGATACTTAGCCGGTGAAGCGCGAGGAGCGGAGCCAGCCAAAGTTCTCAGAGCAGGGGTCTTGGAACCGGCCTCAAATCAGACTCGAGAATGACGGTGGTACGCATACTACAGGCATGACGCACCACACAATTGTGAACCTCTGGCGGCCTGAATATCGATAATGGATAAACTTACGTGATCTCAATTTCCAAATAATTATTTTCCAGTGACATATTTATATTCTCTGAGAGTTGCGCAGTACTTACGTAGTGGGGATGGGGTTCTTCCGCTTGGTCAGTTAAGTCCTCAAGTTGACAGGTTAGGTCAGTTGACAGGTTGGCGCTGGTACGGGATATCGGCATGACGATTGCGCATTACTTTTTCAAAGCTTTATGCTACCAACGCTGCTGGCAACAATGCTTTTTGGCAATTCCCAAAAGAAACTTTCGGCTGGTAGACCACATAAATAATAGACATGCTCAATCTTGTAAGGTAAAATGCATGTTTATTAAGAAGTGAATCTACATGTTCGCGCTTCCGGAACTATGACGGTGCTGAATTGGGCTAATTGCCCTTTCGTTTTATTAAAATTGGCCCGCTAATTTCCCTGTTGCATGCTCTTTGCCGTCCTTCGGAGTTGCAACAAACGTTGAGGGCTTCCATCGTTTTGGCCGACAGCAACCGCAGCTGTTGACCCGGCGTTGGAACCGTCGGCACGGGACAACGACATCGTCCAGCGCCACTCCGGCAGACGGTCAATACCGGTCGCCGGTCTGGAGCGCACGTGTCGCCAGCATCAGACGGCAAGGCCGTCTCTGGCGATGTCTGTGATGTCTACGGTGTCTGGCGATGCAACGTCGGAAAATGACCTTTTTGAAACTTTGGCCATCCAAAGAATGATACACTCCTCAAAAATCGACTCCTTACATTGCCAGATGAAGACATACATGACTAGCAACCCAGCTAGATGTCATTATCTAATAGTGATTAGTTGGATGGAGAGGTAGCAGCATGCTCTGTGGGCATATAGCATATGGTGACCTTTGGCTGATAATGAGATCCACTTCCAGTCCTGGCGATAATCATCTTGTTCAGCCATACTGGGTCCTTGTCACAGACACCTTGTAACATCATTGCGGATAATGCACATTTGTTAGTGCAGGTCATCTGCAGGAACATTCCAAGAGGAGGCAGGAGTGGAGCCGAAAATGAGACGCCAGCCAGATTGGAAGAAATACCAACTTGCTAGTATGTACACAAAATGACAACATATGCTAACATCTGGATCACTCTGCAGTCTGCAGTACGATGTCAGCCGCCTGACACAGCTGGCGGTGCCGGTGGTCGTTCTCACTCTGACTCCGACTCTGACTCCGACTCCGACTCCAGGCGTCTGATTGCCGACCGGTGCCAGCTCGTGTCCGGCTGTCGGTGCTGCCCAGGCCCTCAGCAGCCACAGCTCGAAATGGTCTAGCCTAATATGTTTGCTAGTATAATTTCTAACTACTAATGCATTTACTACTATGCTATATATTTACTACTATGTTTTATATTTACTACACTGTTATATATTTACTACCATGTTATATATTTTCTATTATAAATTGTATTATCTAATACGTTTACTACTATACTATAATAATCACCAATGCGTAATTTAATTAGTAGTCTAATATAGTTGTGTGTGATTAAGCTATAGAGCAAGGCCCTTCATCCAGCGGTGGAAGACTGTTGTGAGCTCTGGGCGGACTCATGTCTCACTGGCGGGTCCTACTGACCATTTTACAGTGGCCAAACTACCAAATGTTTGACATAGCCTATGCACAATAGCTTGTTTCTTCTCGGATTTAAGCCACTTCACTTTTAACTGAGGAAGGACAAATGTGGAAACAAGTGGAAGTGCTTTGAAATAATCGAAGTGTACATGACGGTCATGGCTAACGTCGCACAGCCTTCCAATGACATGCTTTCTGTTGGGCACAATGCATATCGGCAGCCGATTTAGCCCGGGGAAACCTCAATTTTCACGTACACTGTGCGCAATTTATGGTGGGCCACCTGTATGCTTTTTCTTAGCACCACTGAGACAATGTTCGCGCCACAATGGTTGAAATGTGTTTTAGGGTGCGTTCTTTGTCTCCTTCATTCCACGGATTCCGTGGACTGTGACGTATCATATTTCGTGGACTGCAGCCACGGAACGTTCTGTGAAACTTCACGCCCGATTACTTATGTGAGCCTTTCGTGTCGCTGTTCGCAAACCTTCCTACTGATTTGTATGATTAGCATTCATTGCATGCTGTTACATTAAAGCAATGTGGTTGAATCACTTGTTAGCAACACCAGTAATTATACAAAGCTCCGAACTATGATCTTATTGTTATTGGCCACTGATGCCTAATTTAATGCTCATGGTGTCAACAATAAAAAGGATAAAAATGCGAAACTATTCTGAGATGGCTCGTGTTCTAGGTAGATGAATGTCAGACATGTCCAGGGCAGGCTATGACAGGCATGTCAAGGGCAGGGATGAAATTTGCATTGGTCATTGCACAGTGAACATGCCGACAGCGGACCGACGTCGTTCCGCTATCTGGACGCCAGTGGCCCGCTGTCGGCTGAGGAGTGGAATATCCGCCAAGCCGATATGCAGCCGAAACCCAGCCAACGTGGGACTTCTGACAGGCTGCTGTCAGGACGCTTGGGGCCCGCTGTCGGCCGGGTAGTGGGATGTCTGACAACGACGGCCCGACGTCAGCCGGCCGCTATTGATATGTCGAATTAAACTCGACATATGCTGATATTCCAGATCAGTATGCCGATGTCGGGTCGAGAGCGGTCCGATGTCGGCATACCGTTTACGAGATGTCGAGTTCGCCCCGACACGTGCGGACAGCGGGTCAACATCGGCATGTTTACTGGGTGGAGATGCAAATTAAAAAAAAAAAGTGTCTGAAGGTAGTGTCTAGCTTACTGCTGTTTCACCTCAAAAGTTGATAATTTTACCACACTGCAACGAAAAACCCTCGGTCGGTGGGAACATGGCATTTATTAGTGACATCTTCGCACAATCTAGCCCAATCGTAATCCACTCTACAGCATTACTTGCGAATGTGCAATGTCTTCCTTGGCCCGCACATCACTTCCAATGTGCGTCGCCATCTTGGAAGAAACCGCACAGAACGGGGCTGGACAGCTTTTTTCAGTCCGCGGGTTCCCCGCAGAATCCACGAAATCTGGCCGCGGAATTCGTGAGGAATGGACAAAGAACGATACATGACGTCAGAGTCCACGGAATTCCTGGCCGGAACGTGACAAAGAACGCATCCTTAATATGGGGAGTCTGAAAGGGAAAAGAAACAATTTAAGAAGCAGCGGGATTTCGTGTTCTGGGAGCTGCTTTTCATTCCTTTTACGGTTACGAAAAAAAATGAATGGATAAGTTTCGCACAATATTTATTTTGCCACTATCAAGGGCATCACCTGTTCATTTACGACATCCATCATTTATATTTCCTATCGCTTGCAGTTCAGCCTTTGTTACATGATGCGTTCCGATTTTGAGAGTCACGACTATTGTGCCATCTATTGAGAACAATTTCGGGAACGGGCATTTAATGTTTTTTCCAGATTGTGCAATGCCGCAAATATCCGGAAACGACGAAGGCTGTCAGTGCTACTTTCCAATATCTACGGGGAAGGTCCGCACAAGTAGCGAGTTGGGAGTATCTTTCTATTTTCCACTTTACGAAAAATGAATTAAAAGAATAAAATCGGGACACACAACAGCGAGTACACAATACTGGAGTACTGCAAAACTGGAGCACCACCAGTGGTAACTGACGGGAGAGGAGGTATTCGCAGCAAGTACGGCCTCGTCCAGCAAAATTCAGATGTCTTTTCATCGTCCAGTGATATGTGCGTCCAGGCGGAGATTTAAGAACCCCGAAGATACTGATATCAATTTGGGCCAATTGCAGGGTATATATTTCTGAACACTACTTGTGGTGCAAGCAGTTAAATGCAATTAAAGTAGATTTTGTGTGATGTACTCCATAGACGACATTGTTAAGTTATAAAATCATTGGGCATGCGCAGTGGCGTACCGAAGTGTGGTATTGGAGCAGTCCCCCCCCCCTGAGAGGTTGTGGGTCCCAACAATCGCGCCTGGGTTCTGAAAAATAACGCCAGGCTACCTATAAATACCGCTTGTGATTCCAACAATCGCACCGGGGCCCATACAAATAATATTGGGAGTACCAAAAAGTGGCGCAGAGGCCCCTGAAAATGACGCTGGTGGCCCCAAAATCTCACGAAGGCCGCTTAAAATCACATTGGGGGCCTCAAAAATCGTTTCGGGACCCTAAAAATGACGCTGCGGGCTCCAAAATGTGAAACCGGGGCCTTGAAATTACCTCTGGATCCCCAAAAAAGTCGCGCCGGGACCCCAAAAAGTCGCCCCAGTGTACCAGAAAATCACGGTAATGCCTTAATAGGTTCGGCCAGGCCCCTGGAAATCACGCTGGGGGGAAAAGTCTCGCCGAGATCCCCGAAAATGACGCTGGGTCCCAAAAAGACTGGTCGGGTCCTCAAAATCACGTTGGATACCAAAAGGTCGGGTCGAGGCTCCTGATAATCGCACTAGGGCCCTACAAAAGTCGGACTGGAACCCCTGAAAATCATGCTGGTCGCACACAAAAGTCGTCCCGTGGTCCTTGAAAATCACGATGGGGCTGCAAAAGGACTGGCTGAGCCCCAGAAAATCACGCTGTGGGCCTCAAATGCTCGCGCCTGGGCCCCGAAAATCACGCAAGGGGCCGACAAAATTCGTGCCAAGATTCTAGAAAATCACAACGGGGACCCCAAAAGGTTGGGCCCAGGCCCATGAAAATCACTCTGAGCCTGAAGGTACCAAACAGTCGCGCCCGGGACCCTGAAAATCACGCTAGGGGCTCGACAGGTCGCGCCGGGGCCCCAAAAATCTCATCGAGAACATCCAATAAATGAAGCCGGGGCAACGAACAAATGCAGTCCGGACACAGAAAATCACTCTGGGGTCCCAGCAATCGCTCCAAATGAAAACAAAACGTGTTGGGCCCCCAATGACGTGTCGAGTCCACTAAAACTCGCGATAGGCATCCTCTTGCTGGGGTTCAACAAATGTGAGCGAAGAACCCCAAATATGCACAGCAGTCCCATAAGAACACAACCGGATGGCGAAAATGCTCCGGGCCCTCCACAACGCACCGAGTCTGGCAAAGAGAGGCAGGGCCTTAACACGCGCCCTGGAGGGCGTCTGAAAATTACGCGCACTGGGGGGGGGGGGCCGGATTCCGCCTCCCCTACGATCTCGGCTCCTAATAACGCTGGAGGAATACAATTCGCAGGGTGGATGGGTACGGTAGTGAACTCTATTGTGTACATATTTTATGACCTTAGGTCAATATCTTCAAGGTCAAATGAGGTAACATTTGTCACAATTATCTTATTTTGCGTGGCTTGGCTTGTCATTGTTATGGATTGCTGTAATTGTGTTTAAATGCTCCAAAATGGGCATAAATGATGTTTTGGACATTACTAATGATACAATACAGATGCTAGATCCGACATTTGACCTCAGGTCACCTATATAGCAGCACTTTATCAGGTCAGTTACCAGTTCCAGTTACCGGAACCGGGCCGCCCGCCCGACTGCTCCGTCGGGCAGCTCGGAGCAATCGGCTTCGCGAAGAAAGGAGTGAAATACATGAATAAAGTATGGAAACGCTTAGGTACACAATGACAAACAGTAGTGCATTTATGACAACATTCCAGTTGACCAAGTTTGGTTCCATTAACCTGTCATGAACTTGACCTGACTTGACCTCGGTGACCAAACATGATCTTGAAACTATATAGCATATCAATATACAGTCAAACCTCGGTTTTCGTATGCCCTAGTTTCCGTACGATTCGGTTTTCGACGACTTTTTTCGTCGAAATTTTGTCCCAGATTTCGTGCATCCGCTCGGTTTTCGTACAGTTCGAAAATGGTCCGTACCAAACTCGTCCACCTGCCCGCGTGAGTCGGCCACTCATTTCCCGGAATCGAGCGCCCACACAAAGCACCCATGCGCGGTTTTCACGTTGAGTGAGACCAAATCCGAAACATTTCTTTCCTTTCGTGCGTTCATCCGAAACATTTCGTAATAATCCATTGTTTTTTTGTGCTTGTTTATTTAGTGCGACTGCTAAATAAGCCACCATGGGGCCAAAGAAAGTTCCGAGTGCCAGCCCTTTGATAAAGAAGGGGAGAAACACGATATAATCCAAGGAAGAACTCGTAGCAAAGTACGAAGTGGCGTACGCGTGGCCGATCTCGCCAGGATGTACGGGAAGTCCGCATCAACGATCAGTTCCATCCTGGCGAAGAAAAAATAAATCAAGGAAGCTGATGTTGCGAAAGGGATGAATGTGCTAACGAAACAGAGATCGCAAACAATCGAAAACGTTGAGAAGTTGTTGCTGGTGTGGACCAACGAAAAACAGATAGCAGGAAATAGTGTTTCGGAGGCGATAATTTGCGAAAAGGCAAGGCTGGTGCACGCCGATCTCGCAAAGAAAATGCCTGGAACGAGTGCTGCTGTTAGTTAATTTAAGGCCAGCAGAGGCTGGTTCGACAAATTCAAGAAGCGGACTGGCATACACAGTGTGGTAAGACATGGCGAGGCTGCAAGTTCGGACAAACGTGGGCCGAAGAATTCGTTGATGAATTCAAGGAGTACGTAGATGGTGAAGGATTCCTCCCCCAACAAGTCTTCAATTGTGACGAAACAGGCTTCTTTTGGAAGAAAATGCCAAAGAGAACTTACATCACGCAGGAGGAAAAGGCACTGCCAGGACACAAGCCTATGAAGGATAGGTTAACTCTTTCGTTCTGTGGTAACGCTAGTGGAGAAATATCACCCTAACAAAGCTGTTGCAAACCGTGTCTGCAACATGTTCAATGACAATGCCTTGTCCCATTTTAGGCAAATCTCAAAGAGACGCCAGAAACAGACCTCTCTGGACATATTTTTTTTTGTGCGACAGGGGTCCAGTGACTCTCAAGCTGGTCCTGCTGCCAGTAAAAGACAAAGAAGGGAAGTAACCCCAGATAGGGCCTTGATACCTGAAGTCCTTATGGAGGAGATTCCCCTTCCAAACAATAACCTCTCCTCATCCCTCTCCCCTCCTCGCCGTCTTCCATACGCCAACAAGAGTATTCAATGAAGGTAAAAGTGATGTTAAATGTTTATTTATCCATTTGATTAGTCATTTATATTTATTTCTCATTGATTTCTGTATGTAAAACTATAGTTAGTCTCTATAAAATGTATTTTTTGTTAATATTTTTGGGTGTCTTGAACGGATTAATTGGATTTACATTATTTCTTATGGGAAATATTGCTTCAGTTTTCGTACATTCGGTTTTCGTCAGACTTTTTCGAGCGGATTAATCACGAAAACCGAGGTTACATTGTACATCAAACAAGTTGCTAGTGTTGCCAAGAACACTTCCCTTTTGCGGATATACGGGAAGCGCATCAGCGTCGATTTTTGTGGTCTGGCGCTACTAATTTTTTTTACTTTAACGGCCCCTAACTAGAAAAAAAAATTTCGGCCGATTTCCATTTTTCTTACTTTATACGATGCGCCGGTCATTTCTAAGCAGGTATGCAGACAATCGCGTATATCGACTGGTAAAACTGCAGTAACGTACGAAAACCCCGGAGGAGTAGGCGGGTTTCGCCCCCCCTCTCCTCCATTGCGAGTTTTAAGGCATGCGTTGCATCTCTAAATTATCACACCGGGGGCTAAAAACAAATCACAACGGGGCACTCAAAGCACACCGGGCCGTGAGACCGCATGGGGCCTCAAAAACAGGCTGAGACCCTGACAAATCGACATGGTCGTAGAAAAGGAACAAAAAGATCGAGCACTAAATGAACACTTCGGGGTCTGCGAAAACGCGGTGATACATTAAAAAAATAGTCGGCGCACCAAAAAGCAACAAAACTCTAAGGAAAAGAGCCGGCGACGAAAAAAAAATTCCGGGCCCCTAACAAAAATTGGCTAGAGCTCTAAAACATATCCGAAGGCAAAGAAAAGCGGAGAGGTCCAAAAACTAACACCTAACTAGAGCCACAGTCCGGTAGCCAATCTGGAAGCGTATTTAACCAAATGGATGAGGGGCATCAAAACTCAGCGGCTATCCGGATTACTTAGCGTCCAGAAAACGTGGGAAGAAGAGAACTAATCATCGAATTGAATTCAGGATGGGCCCTTGTGGCTCTTAAGTCTGAACACGTTATGACCTTATCAGGTGCCGTGTGTTGTCACCTGTCAGCTATTCTACACTTAATTGTTGGTCTACAAAATAAGCTCTTGCATCCCGTTTCAGTCGGGTGCCACGTGCAGTAGTTGTAGCATTTCGTTTCAAGTGGCGGATATTATAAGGTGCACGATGTGTACTACAGAAATGATTGAGGTGACTAATCACCTATTATTGGAGTTAGGCCCCGAGGACAAATACCATACAATGTATCTTTATTTATTTAGTTTTTTTGCCCCAGTTTGTTAGCCTGTCAATCTAGGTCTGCCACACACCGGTTCAAAAAAATTTCAATCAGCGATCACCGGCCTTTCCCGTTTCTCATCCTTTCCAGCATCAATCATGAGACTTCTTTTGCCATGTGCCAGCAAGTAAGCTACGTTCTTGCTTATTCTTTCTCCTCATCAACATCGGTAAACATCTACAACGGGGGACATCTTAAAGACGTACAGTACTATATCAAGGGAACAAGGGCAAACTACATACCCATTAGTGAAGTTGTAATGAGCTTGCACCCCCTCCCCCACACACACGCGCATAACGGAAGTCGATTTTTTAACAGTAATACTGATTGTTTCACTCGCACCAGGAAGATAAACCCATTATTACAAAAGGATTCATCGGTCGTGAAAAGAGTTCCAAGTCCAACGAGAAGTGTTAATTTGAAAGTACTTATTATGCGATGACGGTTCTTTTTCAGACCACATGTTGCTGTTAGCCATAGGCGCGCCGAGTGGCCTGTCCCCACCCACACACACACACACACTTAGTGGTGAAAGTTGTGTGTTTACTATTCAAATTATCGGGTTCTCTATCCAAAAGTGCTCAACCATGGTACTTTGCGAAATTCCTGGGTGCGCCCCTGCTGTTGATCTTGGCCCACCAACTTTTTGAAACGTTGCTACGCCAATGACGTATCGGGAATCGTCAAATCGTAAATCACGATAAACATGCATGGACACACATTGTCCTCGGTATTCACGATAAACATGTATAGACGACACACATTGTCCTAGGTTTTGCCGATGTTCTCGGTAATTCAATCCACACTGGGAGCAAACAATTGGATGCTTCCTCCCAAGTCGACCCTCCATCTTACTCGGCACATCTTGCTCTATCAACGATAACGCATCGATGCTTCTCCTGTGGTAACTAAAGGGTGTTCTCGTTAGTGACCGCCAGGACATAGTCCTCGAAAGTCACGGTAAACACGTATGTGTGTGTGTGTGTGTGTGTGTGTGTGTGCGTGTGCGACCACTATGTGTATTTGGTAGCCATTTCCTGGTGCAGGAGAACAACAACACGACCACTGTATGCGCCCACCATCGATTGCTCATGGTGCCCTGGTTAGAACGTGAAAATTGCACGAGAAAGCCCCTGGTCAGCCTCCAACACGAGTCGGCCTTTCCTTTGTTAACAATTTCCGCACAGACGTCCAGCTTACATTTCCTCTGTATTCCTCTGGAAGCGACTTCTACCGCGAAACTCGTGTTTGCTTTGCGTTCACCGGCGCGGTTAAAATCAACCTGACTGCCGAGCAAACTCACTTCAATGTTGTCCAATGCAATCAACTTGATGCACCACATGCTTTGTTCGGCATATCTCGGCCGCGTGTCGACGGTATTGTTTGCTTGGCAGGTGAGCACATATTTGCCTCACTCGTGTTGGGCCTTCATGAGTTGCATTTGGAATAAGTAACCTCAGAAGCAGTGGACGATAGCAAATGTGGGTTCTTCAAGAGGACCGAGTAGTGACAGTCGGTTTCTGGTCTCGAGGTCACCGTTAAACTAAAGCATAACATGGATTGGCTACATGTGGGGTATCAGTTTGGAGAACGGAGCGAATTGGACCGGAGAGAATCCGCGGAGAACGGAGCGAATTGGATGCAATTTGTACACAACACTCGGATAATTTCTCCCGCTGCTGTTATTGTTGTTGCTGTTTTTGCTGTTGCTGTCATTGCTGTTGCTGTCATTGCTGTTGCTGTCATTGCTGTTGCGTGGTGCGAATCTACCAGCTAATGAACGACAGCAGATGACGGAATTGCGTCTGCATACCTGCACCAGGTTCAGGTGATTCAGGTTCAGGTGATTCAGGTTCAGGTGATTCAGGTTCAGGTGATTCAGGTTCAGGTGATTCAGGTTCAGGTGATTCAGGTTCAGATGATTCAGGTTCAGATGATTCAGGTTCAGGTGATTCAGGTTCAGGTGATTCAGGTTCAGGTGATTCAGGTCGCCGCTTGGCTAATATTTTGGAGCAAATATTGATGGCAATTAGACGAAGTGATACACACGTGCTGCGCTGCGATAGATGCGCAAGCTACCCAGCGTGCCTGGTACTCATCTTCACTGCCAAGGTAGACAGAACGGCGTGTTGATATGGGTGGGTTGGCTGTGATTCAAGTTCAGCACGGGCATGGGATCACCGGCGTAGGAACAGCGGAGGCGTGGGGCGTTGGGAGATCAGTGGTTAAGCTGAGCATGTGGCACGCCAGAGGTACTGGGTTCGATTCCCCGCGATGCCCGCCATTCCTGCCAGGATGAGAGGCAGGCGATATGGTCTCAGCCGCTAAGTACATCGTAAAGCCACAGCCCAACAACAAACGGCGAAGGCGGAGGGGAAGTGTTCCCCGCCAACAGCGGAGGCGAAGGGGATGCGTTCCCTCGAACGCGAACCGGGTTTCATTGGAAAGCCCTCGACGAGAATGGTCGTAAAATGCTCTCATTTTAGTGTAAAATAATTATGAAACCCAAAATGTCGCTTATTCAGACACAATTGACCTTTCACGAACGTGTTATACTTCTATTTCTGGTCAAGTCACGGTGTTAAACCATTTAACACGCCATTTAATTTAACGCCATTTAAGAGCTAATTACACAGCGAATGTCGCAAAAATAGTCACCTTAGTCCATCACAGGCCAAATTTAGCATTGATCGTAGGTCACTGACCTGACCTCAAAACATAAATCCAAGATATACGTGTTGTAAGCACTGCAAAATTGTAATCATGTGGTAAGGAGTAAAATACTGGTTGAAGATTGTGATATAGTGAAGATCCTCAGCAACCAATTCTCATCAGTTTGTACTAAATATAAGTGAAATATATGTGAAAACAACTAAGGTTGTGTTATGTCAGCGGATAAGTTAGAAGATCATACAATAACTATTCTAGCTGTAAATGATTAGCTGCTGAAAATAAAGCCTAATAGAGCCGCAGAACTTCACGACATAAATGCTAGGATTGCAATGAGCATGCTAGGTTTCAGCAGTTCCTTTAATTGACTTTTCCAGGCGGTCTTTGAAGTACTCCGAAGTAACTGAAGATTGGCGTGATGTAAATGTAGCACCGATTTATAAAAGGGTAATGAAATTATGTGCGAGACTGCAGGCCAGTTAGCTTAAACTCACTAGCTTGGTAAGTATTTGAAAAACCTGTTACGGAGAATGCTGAAACTCATTTTGATAGGCAAACCATTTAAGGTATATTAAACATGGATTTCGATCCGTGGGATCTTGGTTAGCTCACCTTCTGGAATTCATGGAGAAGCCACCTAGGTACCATTTCCAGGGAAGTTGACAATGGAAGCAGGATATATGTCGTATACTTAGATATTAGTAAAGCTGTTGTTAAAATTATGTTTTGTTAAGTTCATCACAATTCATAAACTGGAGCAGCGCGGGATTGATATGCAGGTTGTATGCTGGATTGAAGCACGGATAAAGAATAGAAAAAAATAGTAGTATTAAATGGATTGAAATATAATACGATGCTTTAAGTGTGGTACCGCAGGGCTTCGTTCTAGGTCAAACTATCTTTATCATCTTGGTGAACGACTTTGAGGTGAGGCGCAGAAATGGTGTGCTCAAACTTGTTGACGGTGTCAAACTTGTAGGATCGGTGGTGATCGGATTGGTGATCGGTGATCGGATCGGATCGGTGATCGGATCGGTGATTGGTGATCGGATCGGATCGGTGGTGATCGGATTGGTGATCGGTGATCGGATCGGATCGGTGATTGGATCGGATCGGTGATCGGATTGGTGGTTGGTGATCGGATCGGATCGGTGATCGGATCGGTGATTGGTGATCGGATCGGATCGGTGGTGATCGGATTGGTGATCAGATTCAGCTATAACTTAAGGACCACAAGAAAGTTGACTGATGGATGACAGACAGATGACTGACATGACAGATGACTGACAGATGACAGATGGCTGATGAATGACAGACGTTTTACAACCACAATAAGTGTATGTATGAATGTGCATCTGGAGTCTGGAGTTGAGACATTCAGACATACAATGAAAGTGGTGAACTGAATGCCATTGAAGAGGAAAAGTATTTAGGCGTGTTAGCCCCAAGTAAGCTCTAGACAATCCATGTAATTCAGTTGGGAACAGGGCGATTTGAAGGTTAGGAATTCATAATAGGGGTGCTTAAGGCAACAGGAAGAAAGTTGCGACAAAACATTTCACTTTTACGTCGCCTACATGCAAACTCATTTGTAATAGTGTGTACAGGAATGGATTATTTCCATGGAAAGGGATGTAATTCTGCTAGGAGTGTGACGCAAGGCTACTCGGATGCAAGGGTGTCTTATCAAGGAGTGTGGAGTGTGGAGTGTGACGCAAGGAGTGTGACGCAAGGCTACTAGTCTTAGCAGTCGTCTCGGCCATTTGGAGTGTGTCGAGAGGCTTGCAACATTAGAGACGTACTTACTCCAGCATAGGAGGGTAAGGAATGATATGATTGAGGTGCTTAGGATGATACAATAGCAAGCATGGTGTGTGATGTCGTGTGTGGCTTGGGTTCTTTTACGACGCATTCAACCGCTAGGTCACACAGCGTCGCCAACCTCTCACGCCGATTGGTCGCGGATGGACCCGGTAAATTCCGTCGGTCGTGAGACTCGAACCCACAATCTTGCGATCCAGAGTCCGACGCTCTACCAACTGAGCTACCGCGGCCCGCGGTGCGTGACGCCGCGCAATAGCCGGCGCACGCGACCGCACACTGCTGGCCGGCTGCCTCAGGAAAATCACACCCTTGTTCGTGACAAGTTATAATTATGCTACCGCATGCGGCGAAACGGTCAGCGAGCGACGTCACGCCACCGGCTGTTCAACTGGCATGGTGGCACACCAATGTGCAAAATGTACAAATACACAATGTACAAACACACAATGTACAAATACACAATGTACAAATACACAATGTACAAATACACAATGTACAAATACACAATGTACAAATACACAATGTACAAATACACAATGTACAAATACACAATGTACAAATACACAATGTACAAATACACAATGTACAAATACACAATGTACAAATACACAATGTACAAATACACAATGTACAAATACACAATGTACAAATACACAATGTACAAATACACAATGTACAAATACACAATGTACAAATACACAATGTACAAATACACAATGTACAAATACACAATGTACAAATACACAATGTACAAATACATACTGTACAAATACACAACGTACAAATACACAATGTACAAATACACAATGTACAAATGCACAATGTACAAATACACAATGTACAAATACACAATGTACAAATACACAATGTACAAATACACAATGTACAACTACACAATGTACAAATACACAATGTACAAATACACAATTTACAAATACACAATTTACAAATACACAATGTACAAATAAACAATGTACTAATGCACAATGTACAAATACACAATGTACAAATACAAAATGTACAAACGCACAATGTACAAATACACAATGTACAAATGCACAATGTACAAATGCACAATGTACAAATACACAATGCACAAATACACAATGTGCAATACACAATGTACAAATACATAATGTACAAAAGTACCAATATACAATGTACAAATACATAATGTACAAAAGTACCAATATACAATGTACAAATGTGCCATGTTAACAAACAACTTCGTGCGCAGTTTCAGACATTAAATCGATTTGCTTGCACGCACAAATTCCTATACGACCGAACAATTAGTGACTCACTAGAGTGCCAATTTTGTCCACACATCGATGCGATCACACATTTCATGGCGGAATGCAGAACGGTGTCGCAGTTTTGGAATGTACTGACGCACAAACTGTGTTTAAACAACGAAATTAGCCCGAATCTATGCATAGAGTACACACTGTTTGGATGCATAGGTGCAAATGACATTGTCAACTTTGTGCTATTGTTCGTGAAGCAGTACACAACAGGCATACAAATACACGGAGAAATGGAAGAGTGGCACTGGCGAAATGTAAGGGAACGATCAGGACAATGCATGAAATCGAAAAATGCACTGCATCCAAGAACGAATCAATGCAAACGCTTACGGATAGGTGGCAACCGCTTGTGCAAAATGTATATTTCTATATAGTAATGTACTCACCTAGGTGTGTGTGCATGTTTGTGTATGCGTGTGTAAATGTACTGTGTGATGATATGCGGAAATAAAGCGCCGGTGCAATCCGGACAAAGGTGAACAAAGCATGGTAGCAGAATAAGTTTGCACTTTGGATCCAAAGTCGCATGTTTGCCATTGTGCGTTTTTTTTAATGCTTCCGCTGCGACTTTAATGTTGCCCGTAGCGTGTTACCGGCATAATTGCCGGACTCCGGTACATAGGGCAACCATCTATCTTTGATTGTTGCGTAATTTGGCTTGGCGAGCGCCCATTTCTGCGGTGTGACGAAAACGGAGCTTGTCTACGCATGAGATATGCCATATTTTGGCATATGGCATGGGATATGGCGTAATCTGGCAAATGGCATGATATTTGACATAATCTGTAGGACTTCAGCAGAATTTGAGAAAGCCAATCCGAAAGTAAAGCACTGACCTTACCGTTTTGTGCGCATATTCTTTCTTCCGTGTGAATATGATCTTAGGCCGATGAGAACGGGTCTAAAAATGGGACTAAAATCTTGTGGGACGTTCGAACGTTCTAGCGGATGGATTTTAGTGGAAATGGCATACCTCAAGGGCCGTTTGGCTGCAGGCAATCAGGGGTGAAATGCTCTCTGGAAATTACCCCATTTTACCTTGATTTAATATGGAACCCCGACAGGTCAAATTTCGACCTGTGACGTCGGGAATAATTCTGCGTTGTCCCGTGTCCGTAGCCAAATTCGGGGAAACGTCGAGAGGGGTAAATTAGGTAGCTTGGCCTTTGCTGACCTCTGTGGATCAAACAATTCGACGAAACTACGGGTCGCCTAGGAAGGTGATGTAGAATATCTGGGTTGAGCTTAAGCTCAATTGAATTGGGTGTCAATACGTATTCGAAGAGGACCCATGAGACAAGCTCGTGGGGGTATGAGATAGACAAGAAAAAAGCTAATGATGGAATACATATTTCTTCCCTCAATATGAATCAAGATCAATCCACATGAGACAGTTTATATTATTTCAAGTCCTATGGATGATAGATGTAGCAATGTGTGCACCCCTGAGTATCTGAGTGCCTGTGTGTGTGTGTCAAGTTTGTGCAACACTGAGTGCATGTATGTGCCCTGAGCGCCTGAGTGCCTGTGTGTGCCCTGAGTGTCTGAGTGCCTATGTGTGTCCTGAGTGCCTGAGTGCCCGAGTGCCTGTGTGTGCGTCAAGTTCGTACCCGGCGACCTGGCGAGAGCGATGTTTACCTCACCGTTCCTACAGTGAGCACGTTGCATGCGTATGTCAAGCTGAAAGGCAGCAAGGTCAAACTGTTCACCGACATTTGACAAGCAGGTCAATAGAGCACGGGGTAAACAGAGTTAAGTATGCCTTTTGGAGGCAAACAGACATCGATGGCTTGTGTTGATCAACCACGAGCAACTTGAGAATATAAACGTGTCTACAGGGGCAAGCCGACGGAACAAGAACGACTCGTCTCTGAAACACTCGCCGGCTTGTATATCGCGTACCTGGTTACTCGATGGGAGAATCTCCTACCAGCGACAAAAATCTGTCCCCACTATCCTGTGAATAAAGCAGAAATATCGTTCGTGTGCAGAACATTTGTGTCTAGTTTCCATTTACATGCGTGTTCTACCGGACCGAAGTTGCTTGTTCAGCCCGATTTGATGCGATCCTTCCAGCACTACATCGAATTCCACCAGAAATATTGCGTCCCGTCTTTCTACCACGGGCCCCCAGCCCCAAAAGTGGCGGATAACAGTGTGACTATGAATAGTATGAGAAGCTCACCGATCTCCCTCGTCTCCATCACCACGGAGACGACGTTGCCTCCCACTCCGGGCAGGCGCACGTCGCTCAGCTGGTCGACAAGCAGTCCCGACATCCGGTCTCGATTCTGGAAACCGCCGCACGTTAGACGATCCCAACACTGAACAACCGAATTCAGCACCGCCCACCTGGTCATGCTGGAGGTAGCCGCCATAGCGCCGCCCACCTCCTCACGCGGGAGGTAGCCGCCGGCATAGCTCCGCCCACTTGGTCATGCTGGAGGTAGACGCCCAGACGTAAAAAAAGTCATCGTTCTGCCGTTTACTCCGGTGACAATTACTAACTGAAAGAGGCCCAGAGGAGACACAAAAGCCAGTGCTGGCACTGTTAATATACCTACCTATGCACCTACTCTCGTTCTCTCGCCTCACTCAGAAAACACTGATAAAAGTGATAAAAATGAGCAAAACAAGTTAAAAAAACAAAAAAATTGTGCACCTTGTCCTTTTTGTCGCCTGAATGTTGGCGGAAACTAGGACAAGGATCTTGGCGAACGTTACGCTTACCGTCCAAACCGACGCGCCATTGCGTTAGCATGCGGCGTCTCCCGGACCGCCGGTGTCTCACCGGTGACAAAATGAGACACTCAGGAATGTTGTCGAATTTTGGTCGTGAGCTTGGCAAATGTGCTGCTGGCCCAAATTTGGTAGCGCCGGCGGAGATGGAAGCTCTCTTCTGAGCCACTGAGAATCGAGCGCATTGGGTGCTTGAGTTTTGCTTCGAAGGACGCGTTCTGTTTGGTCTCGTCTGTCTCGTCACGGTAACAGTTGCCTATCAAGTTCCTGCAACAGATACCTACCTATGTGGTAGTAGGTGATTAAACTATCCGTTCAGGAGCCGATTTTTGCAGAGATATAATCCTGAGAGAAGACTAGGCATGCCAAATATGCCTGGATCTACTGGCGTGGGCTCAGATCCAGATGAGCCTTGACAAGAAAGCATGGGGATAGAAAAGCCAGCAAAGAGAGCAAGGCCTTCAACTTCAAACTGGCTCCCAAGGCAGATTGTGCAGTGTGGTGAAAAATCCAAGGATGGTGGTGTGTGTAAATTCAGTGGTGAAAGAAGAAACCTGAAGCGGCACTGTGTATCAAAGCATCCATGGGCTAAAGAGCCATATACAATCCGCAATGATTCATTCGGTGTTGGAGGAAGGTGGAGACAGGCATGGAAAATTGGAGGTGAGTCTGGTAAATAAGGTTAAAGGATTTGTACCTTCAGTTCAGTTATTCAAATGTGCTAGTACTGGATCTACCAGGCCAAATTCTGGTAGGAAATTGCTCTGAGCTCCAACCAAGTTGGTAGGTAGAGCCATTGTATTTATCGGCTTGTATTACCTTTACACAAAAAATGGTTTCTTCATTATGAAAACCTTCTTTTCTGCATTGATTTATTTTGAATGATGAAACAATTTCTCGAACAAACCTAAAAACAATAATTAGATGATGTTGGAAGGAATATCTAAAAAATTATAATATCAAGATCTTCAGATCAAGGCTTCAGAAGCCCCCCTGAAGTGTGTTTTGTGTGCCATTGCCAAATTCTGAGAGCTATTGAGCTGGAACTTTCTAAATTTCCCTAAATATTCATTGTACACATTTTGAGACCCTTTTGAATATTTTGTTTGTACCGAAGAAGTGTCCAGGCAGTCATTTTGGGGGACATGTTGGTGCATTTCTCCCTTATTCATCCCCCTGAAATGCCTACGATTTTTGGGTATGAACAACAGCCTAATGTATGTGAAAGGTCATTCTGCATCGAATGACATTTGCCCCATCGAAACCTGCTCATAAACAAGAGAGCAGTGGATGTGAAAAAAACTCAAAATTTTGATACTTTTGCCTCCCCCCCGCCACATGGACAATTTCAATTTTTTACATTTTCAGGCTTCAAAATGTAGCTTATGCTGAGACAAATGAAATGCCGTCTGCCCCATCCAAATCAGTTGGTAACATTGTTAGAGCAGGGGGGTTCTGAACCCCCCCCCCACCAGAAACAGCCTCGTAGAGCCCACCAGAAATAGGGCGAAGTAATTTGCTTACATAGATACCATACCTGGCCACATCATCGAGGTATCTCATGCATGCCAACTTATTATTATTAGTATTAAACATCATCAGGTTACTCCACACTACCCACATGCACCATTTCTGATGTGTGACTATTCTCTGACCTTCGTCATACTTCCAAGTTAATATAGTAGGTACCATGTAGGCATTCATAACTATTGATCCTTCTGCGCTTAATCAATATATTTTTGGACTGGTTACACAGAAGTAAACAAGCATCTAGCAGAGCACCCCCACCCCTCCAAGCTATTGAATTGGCAGGTTCTAGTAAGGACACAGAAATGGCCTTAGTTTGGAAGCAGTTTGTGCAAAGCAGCTGAAAGCTTCCATTTAGTTGCATAATGAACATTCATATGAATGAAATATTGTTTTATTATTGCACTGTGACTAAGTACAGTCCTTAAATGTTGCCCAAAAACTGTTTCAGCCACTAGAATCTCAAAACCAGTTTTTGACATTTATTTTGAGACTGTACGGATGTTGTCAGATTGGTAGGTACTGCAACCATGGCACCCAAATTTGCCAAATTTACACATCTTTGGATTTTAATGAAATTGATTGATAACTGTTGATAAGCCACATTTGAACTGTGCCACATTTGAACCAAGCACAGCATCTACTTTTTTAAAACCAAAATATGTCAAATTGGCACCCAGATTGATATCAGTCACACCCCTGATCTATAGTTCCATTATAAAATATGATGCAGAGAATGTAGCTGTCATCTGTTGTGATCCAAAACATCTCTTCTTGTACAGTGTTTAGAAGGTACACCATCAATAATGCACATGTATCACCGGATTAGGCCTGTTTGTACCCTGGTATGCATCTCACGGTACGAACAATTCTGCTATGATCAACTTTAGCTGATATAGATGGTGCAGCATGGAAAATAAGGAGGGGGTGGGGGGGGGGGGGGGCTGCCTGTGCAGTAGGCACCCACGGTACCCCGCCTCCCAACGCCCATCGACGAACAAAAACTCAGATGCACGCCTGTTTTCCACGAAATGGTTACTGGCTACCACTGGGGAATGGAGCCTTCCTTGTGCATTTGACGGAAAAAATGAGACACATTTGAGTTCCTGAAATTGTCCGGTGACACAACCGATACTTTTTTTACCTCTGTAGCCGCCGCTCATGTTGCGCCACGCTCTTTTCAGCCTGAGTCCACTCCCGGTCTTATGGGTATATTTAGATCCAGGTGGGCCAGGCGGGAGGTGACATTTAGATCCAGGTTGGACTGGTTGTGCCCTGGTGCTTAGATCAAGGTGAGATTGGGAGGGATCTGGTGTTTAGGTTCAGTTGAGACAGGCGTGGATTTGGCGCTTAGATCCATAGAAGCCAGGTGGGGATCTGGTGCTTAGATCCAGGGCAGCCAGCAGGGGATCTGGTGTTTGAACCGTGTCAAAAGTAACTCCAGGGCGCATCTTCACTCAGCTGGTCAATAGCCGAGGACACGAACAGCAATTTCGCCGATGCGATCCTCTGAATAATTAGGAAAATTAAAACCCAACTTGCCGAAATTCGATCCAGATATAATGGGCTATTTATTAAATATTTGCATATTCCTTTTAAAAGAGAGTTTAGTTATTTTAATCAGCGCAAATAGTGGAGTAAAGTAGGCCATCAGAATTGGGCACGGCGATTTATGCTAGGTATTTTATATAATGTATATAAATTGGGGGATTATGCTGGTATCATGTGTGCATGGTAACTTGCTTCGGGTATGCCATGACGATGATATGTAGATGGGTAGATGAGAGGCATAGCTGATAATGGGTTAGATAGTTCCCTGAGCACACAGGATACAACAATAATTATGGGTTTCAGTCTTATTTTGTCTTCCACTAGTATATTCCCTTCATTAGCTTAACCCTTGTAAGCCACAGAGGCCCACAGACTGTATGACTTTTGGACTTGATAAGCCCAATTCAGTCGAAAAAGCCGCCGAACGGGAATATGCAAGGTAAAGATCACACCACCGACAACCCCCAACCCCAACCCCTTTACCACTCACCCCCCCTCGCTCGATTGCATGCACTGCAATCAACGTCGTGGTGAGCTCGCACACTCATTGTGAACCGCAGCCAGGGAGACAGCTGCCAATGGCCTGTCGGTCCTGTCGGTCCTGTCGGTCATGTCGGTCATGTCGGTCATGTCGGTCATGTCGGTCATGTCGGTCATGTCGGTCATGTCGGTCATGTCGGTCATGTCGGTCATGTCGGTCATGTCGGTCTTATCGGTCATGTCGGTCTTGTCGGTCATGTCGGTCATGTCGGTCATGTCGGTCATGTCGGTCATGTCGGTCATGTCGGTCATGTCGGTCATGTCGGTCATGTCGGTCCTGTCGGCCATGTCGATGCACCTGTCGGTCCTGTCGGTGTACCTGTCGGTCCTGTCGGCCCTGTCGGTCCTGTCGGTCCTGTCGGTCATGTCGGTCCTGTCGGTCCTGTCGGTCCTGTCGGTGCACCTGTCGGTCCTGTCGGTGCACATGTCGGTCCCCGTATGTCGTGCAATCAATCAATTGCACCTGTCACTGTTCCTGTCCCACTCTGTCCAGCGCACCATCACCGAGGTCAAGTTAGGTCATGCGCGGCTGTCGCAATATCCACATGGTCGTGCCGTGCGACATGAGCTGGGCAACAACCGTACGATTGTATAATTCGCGACACAAATAGCTTGGCAGTCAGGCTGGGCGTCCTAGCACCTGGATATCCTGCATGGGTATAGGTGTGGTGGGAAACAGTATACCTATGCAGGATTTTCAGTGCCGGGACGTCCAGCCTGACTGCCAAGCTATTTGTGACGCCAATAGTACACATAACATCGCAATCATGACAACAACACGCCTGGTAGCTGCGTGAGACGCCATACCAAATGAGTGAGTGAGAGAAGGAAGCTTTTCAAGCAAGGCGAATTGCATTGTAGTTGTACAGTGCAAATGCAATTGTACAATGCCAGAACTGCACCCTTTAATGGAACCCAACATTGGTCGTAAAACAGTAAAACACCGGCGACCACTAGCGCCTGCATACTCAAATGTCCGGTGGTGCTTGGCGGTTATCACAGCATATCTAGCAGTACTTGATCAGGCTTGACAGCATCACACGACCAAGGAGCTGGATACGGACATTACAGCGCCGGGCTGCCTCATCAGGTTAGAAATAAATCAGTGGTGCAGAGGATTAATTTGACTAATACATTGGTTGATGGATGGATTCAGGGGTCAGAGAAACCAAGGATGGTTAATACATGATTTGCGACGTATCTTTGCAATCGATTTAGTACACATCGGCGCTGATGTCTAAGTTTCAGTGTGTAGGTCATAGTCATAAAGTCATAAAGTGTTAAGGCTTAATAAGAGCCCCAGGAGCCCATCTGGGTTAAGCCCATCTGGAAAAGGTACTATAAATGTATATACTCTCACCCCAATCAATCCCTTATCTCAAGTTCCTAGGAAGCTATATATCGCAGCCAATCTAGCACCAATTCACTTGCTATTGCATAACACACTCCCATTGTGCTACCATAGACAATCTCATCAGTATCACATCCCGAAGGAAGGTGCTGAATCCATTGCTAGGTACACTCTATATAAAGTTGTAAAGCGTTTAGACTTAATAAGAGACTCACTTGCTATTGCATAACACACTCAACAATTACAAACTCCTCCCATCATACCCATAGTCGTGGTAATTATTTTTTTGCGGGTGCCCTAATACGAATGTGTTGAGCCATATATCAGAAATGGAAGACAACGTTCTCGGTAGGTACACTCGCTTTCGGTGGGATGTTCGGGGTACCCTTATCATGGCTGGTTCACTAGGAACGTAGGCTGTGACGCTGCACACCAAAAAATACTGGTAGGCTGCGCCGTTTCACAGTTATGAGTTGCGTGACAGTCTACCAGCTTCGCCACCGGCCAGCGTCCGAGCCATAGGATTGGCGGGTATGGTCGTCACGCGACCATTTGCCCTGCAGCCATGCAGTGGTAAACACGGGTCTTCCCTGTTCCCGCCTTGCATTCCTCTGTCGGCGAAACAACATTGGCAGTTAAACGAGCAGGTTACTGGACTTCTGTCGATAAGCAACAATTGATAGCTGCGGATTTCTGACTCCAGCAACACAGAACGAGCAGGAAAGGTTGGAAAAAGCTCAGTTGCAAAGATGTAGCGAAAGGAGATGGGAGGTTTATGATGTCAATGAAGTATTCTCTGGCCCCAAAATAATAATAGAATGTCCAACATTTATACGTTTTAGAAATGTAGTTCGAACTCTTGCTGGGGTGGCTTTATGAACCAGGATCAAATTGCTAAGAAGAGCTGGTTTCGTGAACACTGGCCATGATTCCATGAATTACAATTTTACAGTCTAAGTTTGGCAAAGCGCTTCCCGTGCCGTTAATACACCGACACGGCGACCCCGGCAGCTCGCTCTCGACCTTATCGTGCCAATTGCCAACTGACCCTCTCAGCCGGGGACTAAAAGCGAGCACGCGAAGCGAGCACGCGAAGCGACTCGAACCCAGCATTGCCAGGAGAGCGGAGACGGGTGCACAACAGCGCTCTAGCCAACCAAGCTACCGAGGCGGCAAGTCGCAGGGAGGCACTTGCTTGCTTAATTCAGATACATTGACAAGTCAATTAGTTACTTGATTAAATTGCGTCTACTTCATTGAGAATCACATGTTTTAGGGCGCAAGGAATGTATTACATGATATCATGTTATTTATTGCATATGTTGTGCACTGTACTGCAAGCGACATATTCAGAATTCCGTGGGGATAAAGTATATCTTCACGCTGATACCATCCAACTATTTTACGATACAAATATTTAACTTTATATGAAGCAATATCAAGTAAAATATTTGCATGGTAAAATAGTTGGATGGTATCAGCGTGAAGAAATACTTTATCCCCACGGTATTCTGAATATGTCGCTTGCAGTACAGTGCACAACATAAGCAATAAATAATATGATATCATGCAACACATTCCTTGCGCCCTAAAACATGTGATTCTCAATGAAGTAGATGTAATTTAATCAAGTACTAATTGACTTGTCAATGAATCTGAATTAAGCAAGCAAGTGCCTCCCTGTGACTTGCCGCCTCGGTAGCTTAGTTGGCTAGAGCGCTGTTGTTCACCCGTCTCCGCTCTCCTGGCAATGCTGGGTTCGAGTCGCTTCGCGTGCTCGCTTCGCGTGCTCGCTTCGCGTGCTCGCTTTTAGTCCCCGGCTGAGAGGGTCAGTTGGCAATTGGCACGATAAGGTCGAGAGCGAGCTGCCGGGGTCGCCGTGTCGGTGTATTGACGGCACGTGAAGCGCTTTGCCAAATTTAGACTGTAAAACTGTAATTCATGGAATCATGGCCAGGGTTCTCGAAACCAGCTCTTCTTAGCAATTGGATCCTAGTTCATAAAGCCACCCCAGCAAGAGTTCGAACTACATTTCCAAAACGTATAAATGTTGGACATTCTATTATTATTCTGTGGCCAAAGAATACTTCATTGACATCATAAACCTCCCAGCTCCTTTCGCTACATCTTTGCAACTGAGCTTTTTCCAACCTTTCCTGCTCATTCTGTGTTGTTGGAGTCAGAAATCTGCAGCTATCAATTGTTGCTTATCGACAGAAGTCCAGCAACCTGCTCGTTTAATTGCCAATGTTGTTTCGCCGACAGAGGAATGCAAGGCGGGAACAGGGAAGACCCGTGTTTACCACTGCATGGCTGCAGGGAAAATGGTCGCGTGACGACCATACCCGCCAATCCTATGGCTCGGACGCTGGCGGATGGCGAAGCTGGTAGACTGTCACGCAACTCATAACTGTGAAACGGCGCAGCCTACCAGTAATTTTTGGTGTGCAGCGTCACAGCCTACGTTCTTAGTGAGCCAGCCATGCTAAGGTACCCCAAACATCCCACCGAAAGCGAGTGTACCTGTTGTCCTGCGTACCTCACTTAAGGTCACATAACCCATTCAATGCTCACAATGATCCTCTGCTGAATTTTGTGCACGTGTAAGGTTTGTATTGCACCCAGTGGTGGAAGTAGGCACAACTTGTTAGGCGCACCAAATGCAAGTCCCAGAATGTTAAATGACCGTGTCGAATGCCTCGAATTTCACTTTAATTTGAATGCTGTGAATGAAACGGAAACAAAAATTAAGTCGCAAACACAAATGTTTGCATGAATATTGCCGCACAGGTCGATGAACATCCCGATAGAAATACTGGACCTGATCGCCATTGTACACCAAAATACTGGAGCTGATCACAATAGGAGACCAAAATACTGCAGCTGATCACAATAGGAGACCAAAATACCGCAGCTGATCACAATAGGAGACCAAAATACTGCAGCTGATCACAATAGGAGGCCAAAATACTGCAGCTGATCACAATAGGATACAAAAATTAGCTGATCACAATAGGAGACCAAAATACTGCAGCTGATCACAATAGGATACCAAAATACTGCAGCTGATCACAATAGGAGACCAAAATACTGCAGCTGATCACAATAGGAGACCAAAATACTGCAGCTGATCACAATAGGAGACCAAAATACTGCAGCTGATCACAATAGGAGACCAAAATACTGCAGCTGATCACAATAGGAGACCAAAATACTGCAGCTGATCACAATAGGAGACCAAAATACTGCAGCTGATCACCATTGCAGACGAAAATATTTTGCTCAATCGGAACATGCCCTGATGGAACTTGCTCCCTGACGTAATCCTTGTTTTACTTTGAGTATTGACAAGATCCAACTCACCGGGCTGAAAGTTCAGGAGGATTTCTCTTTAGCCATGTTGCAACCTGCGTAACAACTGTATGAATATTGGTCGTGGTTGCCTACCAAGATTCAAGTTTTGGAGTCTCGTGGATCTGAACCACGGCTGTGGGAACTAAGGCGAGCGGACAGCCAGTAGTAGTATCAGCACCGTCTCAGAGACAGTAAATGGTACTGTCATCCCCGCTTCATAGACAATCAATGGTAGTGTTATCAACGTCCTAGAGACAGCCAATGATAGTGTCATCACCGCCTCATAGACAGTCAATTGTGGTGTCATCAGCGTTGACCAGACTCCACATATGCACGTATTGACCATGCTCCACATGTATTGGTGTTGACCATACTCCACATGTACACGTATTAATCATGCTCCACATGTACTGGTGTTAACCAGACCCCACATGTACTGGTGTTGACCACACTCCACATGTACTGGTGTTGACCACACTCCACATGAACTGGTGTTGACCACACTCCACATGTACTGGTATTGACCAGACTCCACATGTACTGGTGTTGACCAGACTGCACATGTACTGGCGGCCATCTGATCAGGTTACCCTGATCTCCTGATCTCCAGATCTGCTGCATTTGCTGCCATCCGATCAGGTTACCTCCGTTCTGTCTTTAATGTGTGTTTGCTTTGCCCTCACCTGGCACGAAGATCTCCACCACCAGCTGGACGTGCTGCAGTTCTGAAACTTCAGTGTCGTCCCGTGGAAGATGTCGGCTGTGAAGACGAAGACGCTGTGACGACGAAGACTAGTTTACAGATGCTTAAATTACAGAGGATGAGGCATCTTGCCTACACGTGAAGTGTTTAGTTTGCTCCTTAGTCTATGCTTGTGAGGAACCTCATGCATGGCGGTTGGAACGTCCCAGACGGTGAAATTATGCATATAAAACACATTGAAAGCTGTATTGCTGGATAGCTCTAAGATGTATTCATTCTGAATACAAATATGTGATGGGTATGCATGCACGAATGGTTCATGATTGATTTGATTAAATGACTCATTCATGCATGCACGAATTATTCAGAATCGACTCGCGCCGACATCGTACGTGGTTCCTTCATGCGTACTTCATGTGGGCGATGCTTGCACGCCCCAACAACAGCCGGGCACCAATCCAACTAGCGACTACAAACCCGAAGTAGTTCATTGCAAAACCGATGACAGAAACCCAACGAACACCACCGCCTCGCCAGCATGTCGACCTGCTGTGGCATTTCGCCAAGCTCCTTGTCGCGTCGCAGAGCCTGCCAGCGCCATCACTGTCCACCCCGAGACCCACCTGAACGGACACCAGCTGTGGCTAGCTGTCTGAAGCCCGGGGGCGGGTAGTGCTGCGTCTTTGGATGTTCCCAGGGTCAATTGCTGCATCGTCGTGTGCTCTCAGAGTCAAGTGCTGCACCGTCGGGAGTCCCCAGGGTCAAGTGCTGCACCGTCGGGAGTCCCCAGGGTCAAGTGCTGCACCGTCGGGAGTCCCCAGGGTCAAGTGTTGCATCGTCGAGAGTCCCCAGGGTCAAGTGCTGCATCGTCGTGTGCTCTCAGAGTCAAGTGCTGCACCGTCGGGAGTCCCCAGGGTCAAGTGTTGCATCGTCGAGTGTCCCCAGAGTCGAGTGTTGCATCGTCGAGTGTCCCCAGAGTCAAGTGATGCATCGTCGGTTGCCCGCACGTGACGAAGCAACCAAAGCAGCCGCCAGTAACCATGGGAACCATTCGATGCCGTCTGCTCAAACATCACCTAACATTCCAGCCAGTTTTCTCCGACTTCGTGACAGTCCGACGGCTGATCGCCAGCCTAGATCGCCCAGAGCTAACCCAAACGTCTGCTGGATTCTCACCTAAGCTCCCGTGTGGTTTCGACAGTTCTCCCAGTGAGAAGTCGGCGTTCAACGTGAAGTTTTCAAACGTGGCGACCTTCGTTTCGCTCGATGTGGTGATGCTGACCTTGAGGGCGTGGTAGCCGACACGTGTCATTTTCCGTACGTAGTTCAGCCCTGGAAACGAGGCATTGTGGCATTGGCTGCATTGACAATGACAGGCCACGGCAATTGGTACAGTCAGTCACAGATGTATCTCCCTCTCCCGCTCCCTCTCCCTCTCCCTCTCCCTTTCCCTCTCCCTCTCCCTCTCCCTCTCCCTCTCCCTCTCCCTCTCCCTCTCCCTCTCCCTCTCCCCCCTCTCCCTCTCCCTCTCCCTCTCCCTCTCCCTCTCCCTCCTCCCTCTGCCTCTGCCTCTGCCTCTGCCTCTGCCTCTGCCTCTGCCTCTCCCTCTCCCTCCCTCTCCCTCCCCCTCTCCCTCTCCTCCCTCCTCTCCCTCTCCCTCTCCCCTCTCCCTCTCCCTCTCCCTCTCCCTCTCCTCTCCCTCTCCCTCTCCCTCTCCCTCTCCCTCTCCCTCTCCCTCTCCCTCTCCCTCTCCCTCTCCCCCTCCCTCTCCCTCTCCCTCTCCCTCTCCCTCTCCCTCCCTCCCCTCTCCCTCTCCCTCCCTCTCCCTCTACCTCTCCCTCTCCCTCTCCCTCTCCCTCTCCCTCTCCCTCTCCCTCTCCCTCTCCCTCTCCATCTCCCTCTCCCTCTCATTGCTGCACATTGCTGCAAGTACATTGCTGCAGACTACGGTAATCCGCGCCTTTGCACCCGTCCTGAAGGGAGAAGTACATTGCTGCAGACTACTGTAATTGGCGCCTTCGCACCCGTCCTGAAGAGAGGAATGCATTGCTTCCACTGCTATTCGTCCTTTTGCACCCGTCCTGGATGGAGGAATACATTGCTGCAGACTACTGTAATTGGCGCCTTCGCACCCGTCCTGACGAGCCCTCAGGAAATTAGCACAGCCGACGCAGCCGGCCGCCAGGTCAGGTCAGGTAAACAATCGGCTGAGCAGCATGAGCCGATATCAATGCTGCGTTGTTAGAAGGCTCGCTGTTCCGGATTACGTCTGATAAGTACCTGGCCGGGAAATGAGCAGTTGGTATGGCAGGCAATACGTTGTAATTGGTGCTTCCACTTGGTTGGTTGATTGTTGGAGTTTAGGGTCGCATTGACTGCGTGGGTCATGTAGCGCCCTCTGCTTCCACTTCGAGCGTCATCGAGGGTGCGCATGAATTGGACGCAAATGTTGTTTTCGCCACGGCGCTCCCCGTTCTATCAAGCGTGGTCTTTCCAATCGCTGCTGTGAATGCAGCTGAGGTATTGCAGCCGCGGAGTTCACGGCTCGTTGGATTTGTGTGCGCCGACCGTCGACATCTCTAGATGGGTTGACCGCCGCGCGGGACGTTGACATCTCTAAGTAGGCTCGACCGCCGCGGGGCGTACTGTTAATATCTAGTACGGAACTATATTATCTGTTACCCGCACGCAACGTTACCGAGCTATCGAGAGGGGCTGTTTTGAAGGCGACTGTTTGTTTCCATCGACACTCCATGGTGACGCGACCAGTATTGAGCGGCAGAACCTCTAAATCGCATTAAACCTTGCGACAAATACATCGTCACGCGAGTTGTGAGCATGCAGTGACATCTGGACGTCGAGGTCACACGCCTACAGGTGTACTTGCGACGTTAAACCCAGTTTCCGCGGTAACGGTTACACAGGAAATTGTTGAGGATGCACTGGTGCTTCCACACGGTGCTGTCTGGCATGATCCCCCATCATGTAGTGTTCAGTACTATTTGCGTACGCATCACCAGCTGCCAAAGCTCGCTGATCACTCCGCCGTGCCAACTCTGGCCTGACTGGCTGCTGGTTCTGCAGTCATTTTTGTTCTCTTCATTTTCGTGGGGTGACACCCGTCACTCTTTTCGCATTTGGTTTCCCAGTGGGGTGACACCCGTCGCCCCACCAGTTCTTTCGTCGGCGTACTTTTGTTCCCTGTTTTTCTGTGTGTCGTTCGTGTTTATTTATATTTCATTAGATAGGGGTTTTCCCCGCGATGGAGAAAAAAAACAAAAGAAGGGCACCGACCCCAGCTCGCCACCGGACTCCAAGTCGGAATTTTCACCACTAGCTACACCTGACGACCAGCGCGCGACCCAGGACTTTCCACATGATGTTCCGTCTCTCGATACCACCGTTGATGACCCGCGCCTGACTATCCCATTGGATGACGACATGGAAGCCCTTTGTGCCTCACCGACCCTTGCTCGTTGTGCCACGACCTCGCCTCGCGATCCGGACCAGACCATCACTCTCCACGACGTTGACCCACGCTTGACCCAGACCACGCCCTCCCAACCTGAACCCGTCGAAGCCTACCTCGACAGTGCTGGCTCTTACATAGTTGTCAAGCCTGTCGAGGAGTCCGTCCCCTTCCGGCGTATTAACGTTTTATGGCCGACCAAGCAACCCCTCGCCATCTGCTCCTTAACCAATCCTGACATCGAAGCCCCTGCCAACGGAACCCTCGTCATTAAAACCCAAACCCGTGCCCAGACCAAAGCCCTCCCCCGTACCACCACATTTTGCGGTAAATTCGTCACAGTTACCCTACATTCCAACCGCAACACCACTAAGGGCACCATCTTCGCGCCGGAGCTCCGCTTCATGTCTGAAGCAGATATCCAGACGGAGCTCAGGCCGGAGGGGTGACCCACGTCCACCGCATCACCTCCTTTAAAGACGGCCAGAAACGTGATGCAAGCCTCCTTGTCCTTACTTTCAACTCTGCCACTCTTCCCAAGGCCCTCCTCGCCGGCTACATCCGATACCAAGTCCGTGTCTTTATTCCAAATCCTCTCCGCTGTTTTAATTTCCAGCGCTTCGGCCATAGCAGTAAGACTTGTCGCCAACCAGCCCGCTGCCCCAAGTGCGGCGAACCACCCCATCCTGATTCCACCTGCTCCACACCTGCCCACTGCCTCAACTGCAACACATCCGATCACCTCACCACTTCCAATCTCTGTCCAGTCTGGCGACGAGAAAAAGAGTTTTGTGCCGTCAAGGCCACGACCGGAGTCTCCTACCCGCAGGCGCGGCGGACCATCGAGGCCACCTCCCCGACCACCAAAACTTACGCACAGGCGGCCACCAATGCTCCCTCTACACCTCGCTTCAAAACAAATTCCACGTCCACACAAACAGAACTTACACCAGGCCTGGCACCACTCACCAAACTAAAACCAATCACCATCACCATACAAATAACTCCGGTTCCCAATACACAGACCACTCCGGCTCCCAACAAGCGGACCACTCCAGGGAGGAGTGACAGGCCCCGCAGTCATTGGGCTGCGGGAGGAAATTCACGTTCCCCGTCAGCGGGCCGCCGATCGAGCCCTGCGCGTCCAGCGCCGGCCGGCGCCCACGTGACCCGACCGACTCCAAGCCGGCGGGCATCCCCCGCGGCAGTGACCGGCTACCGTGACCTTGCCAATGTCACCAGTCGGCTGGACGGCTCGAGCGGGTTCATCGCCGCCGCCCGCACCCAACACGCATACCCACCTGAATTGCACTACTGGCTCCGACATGCACCGAAAGGTGCCGACAAACATTAACACTTCTTTTCCCGATGCCTACATCTTTACAATGGAATTGCCGTAGCTTAATATCAAAATGGGCCGACATGAAAGTTTTTGTTTCAGTATTCTCACACCCATTCTCATAGCACTCTTAATTTAGTAATACTTAATATAACATGACATACTTAATTTAGTACTACTTTACACCGAAGAACCAACCTTGTTTCACCTTGGACATAGTACAGCAACAGCCATTGATTTATCATTTTTTTTCGCCGACCCTAGCCAACGACTTTGATTTGACCATATAAACCAACATCCATGACAGCGACCACTACCCCATCAAATTAACACCCACATTTTCAACTGCGACCGATACCACATCCAGTTTTATCCCCCGCTGGAAAATATCGAAGGCCGATTGGACAACAATTCAGGAACTTTCACATACTCAATACAACCCAACATTTCTCCCGTCGAAAACATCAACTCAATTACAAATACATTTTTCGAGGCAGCTTCAATGAGTATTCCACCTACAAAACCTTTCACAAAAAGAAAACCAGTACCTTGATGGTGTCAATAATTTTCAAAAGTCATTGCGGTAAGAAAAAAAACATTTAGAAACTATTTACGACATCCCGATCAAGAAAATGTAATAATCCGTAGCCGCGAACGTGCGAGGACCCACCCCATCATTCGCTATGCCAAGCGCCGTTCATGGACCTTATATTTACGGCAGCTCACTTTTCAAACACCTTTAACACCTTTTCAAACACCTTTTAGTAAGATATGGCAGTTAGTCCGACGTTTGCAGGACGCTTCCCATTTCAATCTTTACCGACACTAAAAATCCACAATCTCAACATTACAGACCCACAAACCATAGTAAATATCTTAGCTGATACCATAGCCCATGATAGCTCCGATGAGAACTACCAACCTAATTTCCTATCAAATGCACAACTCTTTTCACACCAATCTCGAACTCTTCCAAGCCGACGATACCGAGGACTACAATGCTTTTTTCAACTTTCTGAACTGCAGAATGCCGTTTCCTACGCCGGTAACACTTCAATAGGGCCTGACAAACTGCATTATTCCTTCTTTCGACATGTATCTGACCACACCAAACAATGCATCCCAGACACACTTAATTCATTATGGTCAAATAACATCTTTCCTGAAACATAAAAAAATGCTATCATCACTCCCATTCCAAAACTCGGCAAAGATTACACTGATCCCAATAATTTTCGGCCAATTGCTCTTACCAGTTGCTTGGGGAAACTTCTTGTATGAATGACTATTAAAAGACTGACCTGGCACCTGGACACACATTCTCTTTTATTTCCATTCCAATGTGGTTTTCGTCATGGACGTAGCCCAGTCGACCATCTCATCAGATTAGAAACAGACATCCGCCTTCGTTACAAAAACACGAACACACTGTGGCAGTATTTTTAGACATTAACAAAGCTTATGATATGGTCTACAAACCCGCATTACTTTTCAAAATTTATCAACTCTGTTTCAAAGGACACTTAGCTCATTGTTTAATAGGTTGTATATCTAGTAGTCGCTCTTTCCACCTCAGATGTCCATCATCAATATCCGCTCAGTATGTTATGCACAACGGACTGCCACCGGGGAGCTGCATATCACCAGTTTTATTTAACATCATCATTAATGACCTTTTCGCTAACATGCCTGCAAGTTTTATGTTCTTATTTCGCGGACGATAGTGCAATTTGGTGCCCTGACAAAACTCACGAAAATTGTTTGATTCGGCTTTAAAACGCCTTTGACAGAGTACATCAATCGTCCATCAAGTACGGTTTCAATTTTTCTCCCCCAAATCTGCAACCATGATTTTTAGCAAATGCACTCCCTGCCCAAGCCCAGATACACAGCTTCACTTTGGACAAAATGACATACCTTTTGTACATTCATTTAAATTGTATTGGTGTAATCTTTGATCGTAGGCTTTCCATGCATTAACACATCAAACACATCCAGAACAAATGTTTTCGCCGACTAAATTTATTTCGCTGCATTACTTCCACCCAATTAGGAGCCGATCGTCAGAATCTTTTACACCTATATAAATCCTTAGTGCTCCCCATCATTGAATATTGCTCAGTAGTTTATGCTGGTGCCAGCCCATTCTCCTTACAAATTTTAGACACCATTCAAAATAAATGTATCCGTATCGCACTCGGTGCAATGACCACTTCACCCATAATCTATTTAGAAGCCGAATTGGGAATTCCTCCATTAGCTCTCCGCAGAATGCAACAAACACTTAGGTACGCCTCCAAAATTCAATTTCATGCAAACCACCCGACACACACGTCATTGCAAATTCTCCCAAATTTACATCATCATTATTTAGGTCCAGCCGAAAAACGAACTGGTCTCACTATAGCTTCTCGGGTCAAAAAATTTTCTGAACAACTTCATTTCACTATTCCACCCATTACTTCTCTTTCTCCACTAACTGCACCACCATGGCAGATAGCCGAACGACACATTCTATATCTCACCACCACTCCAAAATCACAGCTTTGTCCAGAATATACCAAACATGCTCCAAAGATGCTCCAAAGATGCTAACCTTACTGGAAGTGCCATAGTGTCGGGAACATAAAAAACAACATCGATTACCAGACGGAACATCAATTTCCATCCCTGAATTACATGCCATCCTCATTGCCCTTCGTTATATTCGCTTTCGTTTTCTATGTCACCCCATGCTCAGCGTCGTCATTTGTTCGGACTCCAAATCTGTTGTACAATCTCTTTCGTCACTTTCTTTTTCACATCATTGCCATATTTCTATTTATGAAGCACTAGGAACACTTCATCTGATGGGCGTGAAGGTCCGCTTCCTGTGGGTGCCCAGTCACTGCGGCATCCCAGGAAACGAGGAAGCAGATCATCTCGCAAAGCAATCATTACAATTACCACACATCACAGAAATCCCACCACATTTTGACCCTATTAAATGAACAATACGACAGACCAATCGGCTTTTTGGAACCAAACCTGGACACAAAGCACACACCATACCCAAGTACGGAACATTAAACCAGTCATCGATATTCGGACGCCATCATTTCTAATCAACCGCGATGAAGAAAAATTCCTATCGCGCATCCGCATGGGACATACTTACCTCACACATCGATTTACTTATTCTGCTTCACCTCGGCCTTCATGCCCATCATGTTACATGTTACTCATATTACAGTACCACATATATTACTACACTGCCCGCAATACCATGGCCCCAGAAAACCACTTGCCGATTATTGCGACACACACAACATTCCAATCTCGTTGCCCTCATTGTTGGGGGATGATCACCCGTTTCTTATCAAGCTACTTTTCATTTTTCTACGACAAACCAACTTGCTCCAGGAGTTATAGACTGATTTTTGCGATCCAATACATTGTTCCTCTTGTATCAACGGCGCGAAATGGCCTGAGGAGGCCGAAGCGCCTAATTCAACAAAATATCAAATGTCTGGCATGATCCTGTTTTCCATCAATTTGCAACCAATGCTGGGCGCCCATCAATGGCTTTGGTGTAGCTCATTAAGGCCACTATGATATGGTACCGGGGATGATGTGGAACATATATATATGGCCATATTTGTATCGGGGCTGATGTGGTACCGGGGCTGCAGGTACAGGATGGTCCCAGGGCCGCAGGTACAGGATGGTCCCAGGTCTGCAGGTACAGGATGGTCACAGGCCGCAGGTACAGGATGGTCCCAGGTCTGCAGGTACAGGATGGTCCCAGGCCGCAGGTACAGGATGGTCCCAGGTCTGAAGGTACATGATGGTCCCAGGTCTGCAGGTACAGGATGGTCCCAGGTCTGCAGATACAGGATGGTCCCAGGTCGCAGGTACATAATGGTCCCAGGGCTGCAGGTACATGATGGTCCCAGGTCTGCATGTACAGAATGGTCCCAGGCTGCAGGTACAGGATAGTCTCAGGCTGCAGGTACAGGATGGTCCAAGGGCCGCAGATATAGGATGGTCCCAGGGCTGCAGGTACAGGATGGTCCCAGGCTGCAGGTACAGGATGGTCCCAGGGCCGCAAGGTACAGGATGGTCTCAGGGCTGCAGGTACAGGATGGTCCCAGGGCTGCAGGTACATGTGAGTGTGTCACACGCGCCCAGAATGTTGCCACGCAGTTATGCACAAACGGTTGAACACTCACCTATCCAGTAGTCATAGCCCGGAGCTGGACCGTTGCCATTGATCAGGTGAGGTGGAATTTCCGAGCCTTCCCATACGGCGGAACTTCCAGAGTCTGAGGATGGCTGTATTTGTCAGTATCGGAGACGATAATGAAGACATAAAGACCTAAATGTGTAGGCTTAATAAGAACCACATTGGCCCGAGTGGGTTAAGCCTATGAAGGGAAGATACTACACACATAAATCAAGGCTAAGCCTCTCTAACCAATTTTATGTTCTGAGCATTGGAGAAAGTGTTCGTCACTATTACGTGTTTTAGTCACTAGCGTTAGGTTTTGAATCAACAGATGCCTACCACGTATATACAACCTCTCATCATACTCAACTGCTGTCAACCTACAACCTCATACTCCCTGATGGTAGGCTATTCTGCCATTTTCTACACCAGGGTAGCCAGATATGTGACACAACTCCCTCGATATTGCAAAGTGGATTCAAGCCCGGTGTAAGCTCCCGATTTTTTTCCTTCAGGAGAATGACGGAGCACGAATTGGCTGGCATGAAAAAGAGGAATGCAATGAAATCTATAGTCATGCAAATCATTAACACAAAATTGAACCTGGTGTATCAATTAAATATTGAAGCTGCAAAGCCTCCTCGTAATACAACGGACCACGTATCTTTGGCTTTTTGAAAGTATTTATACAGCTATGCCATTCTACTATTGTATCCTAACACAGAAGAAACAGGGATATTCATTTATGATTCCACAGCCCGCAAAATTGCTAATACCCCACTTCCTACTGCGGTCCAGCATTTCGTGTCAGGTGACTGGCTGCGGTCCAGCATGTCGTGTCAGGTGACTGGCTGCGGTCCAGCATGTCGTGTCAGGTGACTGACGAGACAGTACGAGGTGGAAAGTGACGACTGCATAGCTATCCATCATCGATGAGAGAAACTATGGGTGTAGCCTATAATACATGTGTATCTTATATGGGTGCAACCTGTAGTGTAAATGTAGCCTGACTATAGGTGTGGCCTGTGGCTTAGATGTAGTCTGTAGTAAAAGCAGAGCTAACTGCAACATGTAGCATGCGTGTAGCCTTTAGCATGAGTGCGGCATGTAGCATAAGATTAGCCTGTTGTATAGATATAACCAATTTACGTATACTACAAGCTATGTAGGTATATAGATGAGCCTGTGTGACATATACAGCACGTAGTTCAGGCATAGCCTGTGACATGGGTGCAGCCTGTAGCATAGACGTAGTCTGTGACATGGGTGTACCATGTAGCATAGGCGTACTATGTAACATCGGTGTAGCATGTAGCAAAGGCATAGCCTATGACATGGGTGTGGCATGTAGCATAGGTGTAGCCTATTACATGGGTGTAGCCTGTATCATAGGCGTAGTCTGTGGCATGGGTGTAGCATGTAGCATAGGCGTACTATGTAACATCGGTGTAGCATGTAGTAAAGGCGTATCCTGTGACATGGGTGTGACATGTAGCATAGGCGTAGCCTGTGACATGGGTGTAGCCTGTAGTATAGGCGTAGCCTGAGACATGGGTGTAGCCTGTAGCATAGGCGTAGCCTGTACAACTGTCAGATCAACGGGGGACATAGGTGTAGCCTGAATCATAGATGTAGCCTGGAGTGTAGCCTTTAGTGTAGCCTGTAGTGTAGCCTGTAGTATAGCCTGTAGTGTAGCCTGTAGTGTAGCCCGTAGTGTAGGCATAGCACGTGGTGTGGGTGAACCTTGCGGCTTGTGTGTAGCCTGTGGTATACGCGTAGCCTGCAGCATAAATGAACCTTGCTTATCTATGCTGCATATTCCATATATAGCTATAGCCTGTAGCATATGTAATGTAATGCAATGCATACCGGTTGCTCCCGAGTAGGGTTTTGCCGTCCCCGTTACCGTTGTGCATTAATGTGCAGCGCAAACCATCATCACGGACACGGATCATCACGGACACGGATCATCACGGACACGATAACGAATGGCATTAAATGCACAACGCAATGCAGGTGTAGCCTATGGTACGCGTGTAGCCTGTGATATGGGCGCAGCACGTAGATCAGGCGCAGCCTGAGACATGTGTGTAGCCTGCATCATGGATGTAGCCTGTGACGTAGGTGTAGCCTGTAACATAAAAGTTGCCCGTGTCATGGGTGTAGCCGGTAGCATAGGGATAGCATCAAGTGCAGGTGTATCCTGTGACATGGGTGTATCCTGTAGCATAGACGTATCATGTGGCATCGGTGTGGCATGTGTCATGAGTATAGACTTTGACATAGATGTAGACTGCGGAATAAGCGTAGCCTGTAAGACAGCCGGATCCACGTGGTCGGGGAGTATAGAACAAGCCCAGTGTGTCCAGGTCACATTGAACAGTATGCTCGGTTCAATGTTCGGTGTTGCTGGGTGATTGTTGCGACACACACTCACCCACGCTGACCCCACACTCACCCACGCTGACCCCACACTCACCCACGCTGAGCCCACACTCACCCACGCTGAGCCCATACTCACCCACGCTGACCCAATACTAACCCACGCTGACCCCACACTCACCCACGCTGACCCCATACTCACCCATGCTGACACCATACTCACCCACGCTGTCCCCATACTCACCCACGCTGACCCCATACTCACCCACGCTGACCCCATACTCACCCACGCTGACCCCACAGTCACCCACACCTACCCATACTCACCCACGCTGACCCCATACTCACCCACACTGACCCCATACTCACCCACGCTGACCCCATACTCACCCACGCTGACCCCATACTCACCCACGCTGACCCCATACTCACCCACGCTGACCCCATACTCACCCACGCTGACCCCATACTCACCCACGCTGACCCAATACTCACCCACGCTGACCCCATACTCACCCACGCTGTCCCCATACTCACCCACGCTGTCCCCATACCCACCCACGCTGACCCCATACTCACCCACGCTGTCCCCATACTCACCCACACTGACCCCATACTCACCCACGCTGACCCCATACTCACCACGCTGACCCATACTACCCACGCTGACCCCATACTCACCCACGCTGACCCCATACTCACCACGCTGACCCCATACTCACCCACGCTGACCCAATACTCACCGACCCCATAATCACCCACACTGACCCCATACTCACCCACGCTACCCCATACTCACCCACGCTGACCCCATAATCAACCACGCTGACCCCACACTCACCCACGCTGACCCCATACTCAATCACGCTGACCCCACACTCACCCACGCTGACCCCATACCCACCCACGCTGACCCCATACTCACCCACGCTGACCCCACACTCACCCACGCTGCCATACTCACGCACGCTGTCCCCATACTCACCCACGCTGACCCCATACTCACCCACGCTGACCCCATACTCACCCACGCTGACCCCATACTCACCCACGCTGACCCAATACTCACCCACGCTGACCCCATACTCACCCACGCTGTCCCCATACTCACCCACGCTGTCCCCATACCCACCCACGCCGACCCCATACTCACCCACGCTGTCCCCATACTCACCCACACTGACCCCATACTCACCCACGCTGCCCCATACTCACCCACACTGCCCCATACTCACCCACGCTGACCCCATACTCACCCACGCTGACCCCATACTCACCCACGCTGACCCCACACTCACCCACGCTGACCCCATACTCACCCACGCTGACCCCATACTCAACCACGCTGACCCAATACTAACCCACGCTGACCCCATACTCACCCACGCTGACGCCATACTCAACCACGCTGACCCCATACTCACCCACGCTGACCCAATACTCACCCACGCTGACCCCATACTCACCCACACTGACCCCATACTCACCCACGCTGACCCCATACTCACCCACGCTGACCCCATACTCAACCACGCTGACCCCACACTCACCCACGCTGACCCCATACTCAATCACGCTGACCCCACACTCACCCACGCTGACCCCATACCCACCCACGCTGACCCCATACTCACCCACGCTGACCCCACACTCACCCACGCTGACTCCATACTCACGCACGCTGACCCCATACTCACCCACGCTGACCCCATACTCAATCACGCTGACCCCACACTCACCCACGCTGACCCCATACCCACCCACGCTGACCCCATACTCACCCACGCTGACCCCACACTCACCCACGCTGACTCCATACTCACGCACGCTGTCCCCATACTCACCCACGCTGACCCCATACTCACCCACGCTGACCCCATACTCACCCACGCTCACCCCACACTCACCCATGCTGACCCCATACTCACCCACGCTGACCCCATACTCACCCACGCTGACCCCACAGTCACCCACGCTGACCCCACAGTCACCCACGCTGACCCCATACTCACCCACGCTGACCCCATACTCACCCACGCTGACCCCATACTCACCCACGCTGACCCCACACTCACCCACGCTGACCCCATACTCACCCACGCTGACCCCACACTCACCCATGCTGACCCCATACTTACCCACGCTGACCCCATACTCACCCACGCTGACCCCACAGTCACCCACGCTGACCCCATACTCACCCACGCTGACCCCACACTCACCCATGCTGACCCCATAATCATCCACGCTGACCCCATACTCACTCACGCTGACACCATACTCACCCACGCTGACCCATACCACCCACGCTGACCCCCACTCACCCATGCTGCCCATACTCCCCATGCTGACCCCATACTCACCCACGCTGACCCCATACTCACCCACGCTGACCCCACACTCACCCATGCTGACCCCATACTCACCCACGCTGACCCCATACTCACCCACGCTGACCCCATACTCACCCACGCTGACCCCATACTCACCCACGCTGACCCCACAGTCACCCACGCTGACCCCATACTCACCCACGCTGACCCCACACTCACCCATGCTGACCCCATACTCACCCACACTGACCCCATACTCACTCACGCTGACACCATACTCACCCACGCTGACCCCACAGTCACCCACGCTGACCCCATACTCACCCACGCTGACATCAACCTGAGAGCACGTGTCCAGCGGCGGCTGAGACTGTGGTGTGATGGTCTGAGACTGTGGTGTGGCGGCCTGAGACTGTGGTGTGGTGGTCTGAGACTGTGATGTGGCGGCCTGAGACTGTGGTGTGGCGGCCTGAAACTGTGGTGTGGTGGCCGACGCTGTGACTTGTCTCTTCGCCTCCCGACGGAGCAGCACCGTCCACCCCTGGCCGTCAGCTATGTTGCATTCCACCTGGCGGACGGACAGAGAAACTTTTTTTCTTATTTTTTCCTTTTTTTCTTTCTTCGTTTTTCTCCAGCCTTTTTCCAGAGCAACGTTAATCCCCCGTGCAGTGTAGCATATTGTCGTTTGTCGTCTGTGGGTGCAGGCATTTCGTCAATACCACTGCTGGTTGCGCTCTACTGCTCTTTCAGCCTATTTTGGGGTCATTAGTATTACATTAGTATGCATTTATTGATTAAATGATTTTTTTCTCATTTATCATAATTTAATGTTATTTTAGTATTTACTTATAGTAATTTGAGTACTTTTATTAATTTCAGTTTTTAAAGTTCGATTTTCAAGATCAATTACTATTGCTATATTATTTTGGCATTAATTTTGCATTGTTTATTCATTCACTTCTTTATTGCTTGCTTCTATTTAATGTATGTATTATTTAAGTATTCTTGATGTATTACCTACATTACATTTTTTTTCCTAATGTCGACCCCTGCTTCGTATGCAGCAGCCTATCCTATTTGGCTACACGCACTATTACAGGCTCGATTGATATTGGGCTTTCCCATCGCCAGCTATTCAAGAGTTATGACAGCCAGCTTAGGATTGCCTCAGGATGCGAATACATATGTCATTTGTCTGTTGTTCACTACAACTGGTTACATCCTTTTTTTTTTTTTTTGCTGATAGGCCACCACCAGTTATAAGTAGAAGTAGCCCCAGGAGCACCTCAGCTAGGTAGCAAGCTAGTAACACCAAGGAACTCCTGGGGCCACAAATGAAATGTGTTATGAGGGGGAAAAGGGAGAAGTTGAATCATGACATACATAAACATACACACATATGCATCCATACACATGCACACATTTTTTAGTGTGCAAATGATCAAGGTTAATTTTTGCTCACCAGTTAATTTGTGATATATGAGCAAATGAAGTAAGCTCTGATAACTTGTTTTATATCTTCTTTCTTAATAGGCACATGATTGATTTTAAAATACGTATTAATAATTTATTCATGTATTATGCATGTATTGCGTATTTATTCCACGTACTAGTACCTAATTATTTCAGATCATTATTACAGGATACTGGGTGCTATATCACCAACGCAGTCGATGCGCCCTTAAATCGAAATAACCAACCAACTATTACAGGATACTTCCCGCTATGATGGCAGTACGTTTCATTGATAAAGCTCATCCCATTTGTGCATATGTCTCCAGTTGACAATGTGGGCGAACAGAACTTATGTCATCTACCAAACTCTTTACGAAATGGCCGTTAACCACAGGTATTGTATTCATGTTTCGCACCTAGACGTCACTCACAGTGACGTCACTCACAGTGACGTCACTCACAGTGACCGATCAATTGCTACCCCCTTCACGGCTCACGAGTCTGCCAGACTGCCGCCACTTTTCCATACCCCATTCGATATCGATGCATATGCACGGGTATTTATTTCTAAAAATCATTGGGAAGACAGGAATTACATGAAGACAATGGAAGGTGGGGGGGGGGGGAGTGTCCATGTTAAATGGTGGGGGGGGGAGCACACTCCATATGGTTCCATGTTAAAAGTTGAAATATTGGGGGGGGGGTGCAAAGCGAACATTGAGAGGGCACTTGCCCCTTAAAAAGTATATAAAACAACACCCCCGTACACATGTATCAGAATGCCCGTTTGACTGGTAGCTGTATTCGGCGGAGCGGCCGGCCGCTCGAACGTCCGACCTTGACGGCCTGTCAAGGTCGTCCCTGCCTGATTTTCGCATTCAATCTCAGGTTTAGGCCATCATGGCAGTTGTGGTACAAGGAGCTTCGTGCTGTTCTGTATTCGCGAAGCATCGCAAAACAAAAGAACTTTAGGCGTCATGAGCGGACGTGGTACTGGTGGCGCCGCTCTGGCGGTGGACTTGTGAAGGAACACCACCAGAGTGGGCTTGCTATGATGAATGCCATATTTTAGTTTCTACAATAGGTGCAAGTTTTTTAATGGTCAAAGTTGAACAACATCAAAACAAGTTGTGTAGTTGTTTTGTGGTGTGTGATGTTTCTTATCATGATGTTCGTTTCATTTTCAATTAATTTCACCCTGTCACTTTGCCCCAAATTAAAATGGGAGCAATTGATTGTGCAACTTCTTAACACGCGCACTTGAGGGGGGCGAAATCCGCCCACCCTCCGGTTTTTCGCAAATAACTGCAGATTTTAGCCGTCGATATATGCGATTTTCGGTGTGCCTACTTAGAAATGAACGGCACGTCGTTTAAAGCAAGAAAATGGAAATCTGCCGAAAATTTGTCAAGTTAGGGGCCGCTAAAGTCAAACAAATGTTATAGCGCCAGACCACAAAATCGGCGCTGATGCGCTTCCAGTATACTGACAAAAGGGAAGTGTTCTAGGCAACATTAGCGACTTGTTTGATGCATATTGATATGCTGTATAGTTTAAAGGACATGTTAGGTCACCAAGGTCAAGTCAGGTCAAGTTCATGACAGGTTAATGGAACCAAACTTGATCAACTGGAATGTTGCCATAAATGCACTACTGGTTGTCATTTGTACTGTTTGTCATTGCGTTTCCATACTTTATTCATGTACTTCACTCCCTATTTCACGAAGCCGAGTGCTCCGAGCTGACCGACGGAGCAGTCGGGCGGGCGCCGGTTCCGGTAACTGGAACAGGTAACTGACCTGATAAAGTGGTGCTATATAGGTGACCTGAGGTCAAATGTTGGGTCTAGCATCTGCATTGCATCATTAGTAATGTCCAAAACATCATTGATGCCCATTTTTGAGTATTTAAACACAATCACAGCGATCCATAACGATGACAAGCCAAGCCACGCAAAACCGGAAAATGTTGCCAATCTGACCTCATTCGACCTTGAAGATATTGACCTAAGGTCACAAACATTTCACACAATAGAGATCACTACCGTGCCCATCCACCCTGCGAATTTCGTTCCTCCAGCTTTACTAGGAGCCGAGATCTTAGGGGGCGGAATCCCCCCTCCAGTGGCGTAATTTGGCTCGGTGTTAAAATACAATGCATCAAACATATTCTGTATAATGTCCTGACAATTTCCAGTGTTCTTAACTAAACTAAAATTCGAACGTGCTATATTTTGATATCATCTTGAATAGCTTCCACGAAGTTTTAACCCTGCAACTTTTGCCCTAAGTTCCAGGATTTGTGTCCCATTAATACATTTATCCATTGAAATTATATATCATATGTTCTACATTAGCGAAATAATTTCCAGTGGCCGGAAATAAACTGGAATAAAATCAGCTGCCTTCTGATGTCATACTCGACTATTTCTATACATATCTAACACCGCCATTTTTTGTCTCATATTTTGACATGAATATTTCAGACTTTATTGAGGTTCTGGCACGGCTCGATACGCTTCAAGCGCCGACATTTGTTGCCCAGAGTACACGTAGAGCCGCTGAGCGGCGATACGGCGAAAATGAAAGTTTCACCCTTAATCAATATCAAGCAACATCGGCTCTGTCACTCCAAGTTTGTATAAGGGAAATTTACGGTTGTAAATGGGTCGTTTCCTTTCAACACCCATGAGTGTAATATTATTAACCAATATCAAGAGAACCCGTCAGCCTCAACTCTAATGGTGACAGAAATCATGCCAGGCGCATCGCCTATCGTTTCAAAACTGAAAATATGCTTACAACTTTGGCGTTGGGGCCTATTAACGTTCAGGAAATGATTTCGCGTCCCGCCACATCCTCAGTGGGGGGGGGGGAGGGGGGATCGGCGGCGGGTCACGGGCGACGCCGGCGGCGTCCCGCCGTCTATGGTGTATGAATATCAGAATATAGAAGCAGAAGACGATAGGCAAAGCATCAATGTGCAATATATCAGGGTAAGAGGCAATGAAGTTCAAGTCTGAAGGCATTAATAAATGCACTTCGCATCATAGTTTATGGAGATATTATTTTGACTATGCCCGACAACCTGTTCGTTAATTTTCAGCTCACTTGACACTTGCCATGTTATTAATTGCCGCTTCGCTAAATTGATTATGTGATACTAAATATTAAAGAATAAGCCGCACTTCATGAAATTAAACGTCCCTATGAACCGGATGTGCTTAAAATTACGAGGTCTTGCGTGCCTGATGAAATACTGTGTTCAGCGTGTTCGCAGCGGAACATTAACGGTGATGGTTGTACGCTGATCATGCAAACTTAATTCGATTACTTAACCCTCCCCGTCTTTCCGGTCAGATCCGCACACCCCGTTTCTGAGGAGGGTTGATACAAACCCGCCCAATATAATCTACAAATTAAGAGTCGCACGAAAACGAAGGAGGCGCCAATCGGAAAGCGCTCGACGAGTAGGGCCAAAAATCAATCTAAAAATTACCCCAACCCCACAAAAAGTGACGTCACTAGGGGGTCATTTTTTCTTAATTTCAACATTTGTATTTTTCCATTTTCTTCAATTTTTATTTTCCTAACGGGTAGAGCGGACCGAAAGACATTGTTTGACGTCAACTTGCTCTCATAAAAATGCTTACTTTAGCCAGAATCTTCGATTTTTTCCCATAATTGTCAGATACGCAAAACAAATATGTCAGCAAAAACGAAAAAAAATCTAAAATTCCTCTCGTGCGTATTGTATGCTCCCTAAAGATAAGCAAACGTTGAAAGTTTTATTAAAATATCTTTATCCGTTAAAGCGTGACGACTGGTTGAACTTTTCTGGAGGTGACCTCACTTGACCTTGACTAACTCATTGACCCTAGGTAACCTGACTTCAAAATTATCGCACAACATGCCAAATTGATGTGGAAAAGGCTAAGCCAAATTTCGCCGCGCTGCCGCAAGCCGTTCTTTCCCTATCCGAGCAAAACCTTTTGGGGGGCGCATATCACCCCCCCCCTCCCGAGACGGGGCGGGTTAAAGTGCGCTTGCGCCGGTCACTGCGGGCGAATCCGGAGCGTCCATGCAGGGCATGGAAACGTGTCGCGACAGTTTCCTATTCAAGCTGAGTCAGCTTCATCGCAACAGCCGATGTAGGCGCCAACCGGCTCATCGTCAGGTTCTCCTGCTTAAAACCGGACACGTAGTCATAGTCCAATAGTAGTCGTAGTCGTAATCGTAGTCGTAGTCGTAGTTGTAGTCGTAGTCGTAGTCGTAGTCATAGTCGTAGTCGTAGTCGTAGTCATAGTCGTAGTCGTAGTCGCAGTCGTAGTCGTAGTCGTAGTCGTAGTCGTAGTCGTAGTCGTAGTCGTAGTCGTAGTCGTAGTCGTAGTCGTAGTCATAGTCGTAGTCGTAGTCGCAGTCGTAGTCGTAGTCGTAGTCATAGTCGTAGTCATAGTCGTAGTCGTAGTCATAGTCGTAGTCGTAGTCGTAGTCGTAGTCGTAGTCGTAGTCGTAGTCATAGTCATAGTCATAGTCGTAGTCGTAGTCATAGTCGTAGTCGTAGTCGTAGTCATAGTCGTAGTCGTAGTCGTAGTCGTAGTCGTAGTCGTAGTCATAGTCATAGTCATAGTCGTAGTCGTAGTCGTAGTCGTAGTCGTAGTCATAGTCGTAGTCATAGTCATAGTCGTAGTCATAGTCGTAGTCGTAGTCGTAGTCGTAGTCGTAGTCGTAGTCGTAGTCGTAGTCGTAGTCGTAGTCGCAGTCGTAGTCGCAGTCGTAGTCGCAGTCGTAGTCGTAATCTAATCAACGGCGCGTCACATAACTCAGTGGTCACGTGCAGTGTAACTTTGCGCGGCAAGCCGGAAGCCAGCTGTCCCCCTCCCCGAGTCGAACATGCGAGGGAGCGTCACGCTATTCACACGTATGTTGTGCACTTCGTCGGCCCAAGACACATAGCGTGATAAGCCGCCAGTAGAACTGGGGTCGATGTGGTGCATAATTACGACGATTTATAATTTATTAATATGACGATTGATAGGTCAAATAGGACAAGGTCGCTGGTGCAGATCGACGCAGTAATTGCCAGACCTCGATCGTGGAGCGAATGTGAATTCTGCTTCAATATCGATGATAGGCAAGCTGAACCCAAAGTTCAACACAAACAAGAGCACATGGGTTAAGGTCACCGATGAGGTCAAGGTTAAGGTGAAGTACCAAAATGAGAAGTATGTGCTAAGCTAGCGAAGCCAATGATTTGCAAACTACATTGTGCTCAGGTTAAAGTAGTGAGTGGTAGCAGCGGAAACCCGAGTATTTTACCCATTTTCAGAATTATGGGGGGATTCCACAAAGGGACTTCGTTTTCGTAAAGGTGATCCTAATGCTACAACATATCGAACTTTTCCATGATGTGTGTGACGTTACTCACATCGGAAAAGAAATCGAAGTGGAAACCTACCACTGTGAACACTGATTTATACATTTTGACTTCGTGAATGTTCGTATTTCTGCTTTCAGGACCACTACAATACGTTTGCTACCAGGACGTGTCAGGTGATACCTACCAGGACATGTCAGGTGATACATACCAGGACGTGTAGGGTGATACCTACCAGGACGTGTCAGGTGATACCTACCAGAACATGTCAGGCGATACCTACCAGGACATGTCAGGTGATACCTACCAGGACGTATCAGGTGATACCTACCAGGACGTGTCAGGTGATACCTACCAGGACGTGGCTGGCGATACCTACCAGGACATGTCAGGTGATATCTACCAGGACGTGTCAGGTGATACCTACCAGGACGTGTCAGGTGAGACCTACCAGGACGTGTCAGGTGATACCTACTAGGACGTGACAGGTGATACCTACCAGGACGTGTCAGGTGATCCCTACCAGGATGTATCAGGTGATACCTACCAGGACGTGTCAGGTGATGCATACCAGGACGTGTCAGGTAATACCTACCAGGACGTGTCAGGTGATACATATCAGGACATGTCAGGTAATACCTACCAGGACGTGTCAGGTGATACATATCCATGATACATACCTGTCAGGTGATACATACCTGTCAGGTAATAACTACCAGGACGCGTGAAGTGATACCTACCAGGATGTGTCAGGCGATACCTACCAGGACGTGTCAGGTGACACCTACCAGGACGCGTCAGGTGATACCTACCAGGACGTGTCAGGTGATACCTACCAGAACATGTCAGGTGATATCTACCAGGATGTGTCAGGCGATACCTACCAGGACGTGTCAGGTGATACCTACCAGGACGCGTCAGGTGATACCTACCAGGACGTGTCAGGTGATACCTACCAGAACACGTCAGGTGATATCTACCAGGATGTGTCAGGCGATACCTACCAGGATGTGTCAGCTGATACCTACCAGGACGTGTCAGGTGATACATACCAGGACGTGTCAGGTGATACATACAGGACGCGTCAGGTGATACCTACCAGGATGTGTCAGGCGATACCTACCAGGATGTGTCAGGCGATACCTACCAAGACGTGTCAGGCGATACTTACCAGGATGTGTCAGGCGATACCTACCAGGACGTGTCAGGCGATGCCTACCAGGATGTGTCAGGCGATACCTACCAGGACGTGTCAGGCGATACCTACCAGGATGTGTCAGGCGATACCTACCAGGACGGTTCAGCTGATACCTACCAGGATGTGTCAGGCGATACCTACCAGGACGTGTCAGGCGATACCTACCAGGACGTGTCAGCTGATACCTACCAGGACGTGTCAGGTGATACATACCAGGACGTGTCAGGTGATACATACCAGAACATGTCAGGTGATACCTACCAGGACGTGTCAGCTGATACCTACCAGGACGCGTCAGGTGATACCTACCAGGACGTGCCAGGTGATACCTATCAGGACGCGTCAGGTGATACCTACCAGGACGTGCCAGGTGATACCTACCAGGACGTGTCAGATGATGCCTTAATAATCTGATTCCGCACTGGAACCTGACTTTCTTGTACACCATATAAGGGCATACTTGAACTAGTGGATATTCTTCCGACATGGCTAATAAGTAACAACGAAAATATGCTTTGCATATGATTTTCTACCACGAATCTTCGCTTTAGAATGTGAATCTTTTGCCGCCCCTGTAGCTTAGTTGGTAAGAACGCTGGTCTGCACTGGTCTCCTCTGTCCTGGCAATACAGGGTTCGAGTCGCTTCGCGCGCTCGTATTTAGCCCCCGGCTGGCAGGGTCAGTTGGCAGCTGGCCCGATAAGACTGGGGACGAGCTTCTGGGCGACCGTGTCGGCGCATTAACGGCACGGTATACTTTCGGCCAAAATTCTGCCGTTGAACTTGAATTCATGGATCGGACGGTGGGGCCAGGCTTCGCACAACAAGCTCTGCTCAACAATAGGACCCTGGTTCATAAAGCCGCACCAGCAAGAACTCAGATTACATTTATTTAAAAAGCTGATCTGAGGTCATTTGTGCCCGTCCTTGCCGTTTCATTATTTGTTCATATGCTTACGATTCAATGTGCCTGTATCCAAAATCGCATCGTGAGTAAACACCGGTCATGGCCGTGGACCTGAATCTGACCGGCCCTTGCTCCATGACGTCATAACACGATACCTGACTACTTCGGTAGCCCTGTCAGGCTTGCGCGCCTATTTCTAGTGTTGGAGATGGTTGGCTCGGGGCAGGACTCTCACCTCGGGCAGGCTTTCACTCGGCCACTCCCGCCCAGGAGATAGCAGCGGCTGGGGTGTGTTCGCGTGCGCGGTATCGACACCGACCGGCCAGCGCCGAGGGCACGGGGCTCACGGGCATCGTCTGCCTTTAGACAGATCCTTCGGTCCGGGGACGCGCCCCGAGGACACGGCCTCACCTGGTGTCACCGAAGCAGTTCTCTGTTTACCAGGTCCGAAAAATCGTGGCAGCGCCGCCGAGTGCGTGCACAACGTGCTGCGGCGGAGAATCTGAGAGCACGCGCGTGAACAACACTGTTCCGCAAGGGTGTCGACAATCAAGCCTCTGTTGTGTCTACGGCGTGCATATATACCTGTGTGTGTGCTCTACAAAACTAGCAGGAACCGAAAAAAAAACACATACGTGACCTCCACGCTTTTCACACTATGTACGCTCAATTGTCGGAAGGTGTGCCACGTTTCAAAGCGGCATGCTGAATTGCTCAGGGATGATCTCAAGACCGAGTCGGCTTGGCCTCTATCGCAATGCGAGGGTCAGCACGGAGCTGTGCAGCGGCAGCGGGTCTTCTTCTTTAGCCCGGCGGCGGTGGTGAGTCAGCTAGGTATCACCAGCACCTTCCGCCGGGAGGCTCATAGCAGGAGCGACCGCGCATGACAACGGACACACAAAGCTAGGTTGCCTGGTGTCTCTCGGTGTTCGGAAGTTGTCCTTGATTGCCTGGCGTCCTCGGCGTTCAGAAGTTGTCCTTGGTTGCCTGGTGTCTCTCGGTGTTCAGAAGTTGTCTCTGGTTGCCTGGTGTCTCTCGGTGTTCAGAAGTTATCCTTTGTAGCCTGGTGTCCTCGATGTTCAGAAGTTGTCCTTGGTTGCCTGGTGTCCTCGATGTTCAGAAGTTGTCCTTGGTAGCCTGGTGTCTCTCGGTGTTCAGAAGTTGTCCTTGGTTGCCTGGTGTCTCTCGGTGTTCAGAAGTTGTCCTTGGTTGCCTGGTGTCCTCGGTGTTCAGAAGTTGTCCTTGGTTGCCTGGTGTCTCTCGGTGTTCAGAAGTTGTCCTTGGTTGCCTGGTGTCCTCGGTGTTCAGAAGTTGTCCTTGGTTGCCTGGTGTCCTCGGTGTTCAGAAGTTGTCCTTGGTAGCCTGGTGTCTCTCGGTGTTCAGAAGTTGTCCTTGGTTGCCTGGTGTCTCTCGGTGTTCAGAAGTTGTCCTTGGTTGCCTGGTGTCTCTTCGGCGTTCAGAAGTTGTCCTTGGTTGCCTGGTGTCCTCGGTGTTCAGAAGTTGTCCTTGGTTGCCTAGTGTCTCTCGGTGTTCAGAAGTTGCACTCAGCCAAATCGTTATTGAAACTCGCCAGCCTCGACGAGCTTCATGCGGCCCGACGCACTCCGAGATACCCGGCCTCACCGATACATTATTCACCACATACACTAGTCATAGCACTTTGGACAGGAGCTTTAGCGACGGTCGTCGTGTTTTGTGCGCCATTATCGACCCTGCGCGGGAGTATTCGATTCAGGAGAGTGTCATGTGTGAGCTCGTGGTTGGGCTAATGTTCGTGACATTTGGTTGATGATGTCGTTCGTGATGGAATTGTTTCTAATGTTCGTGACATGTGTGAGCTGATGATTATCTAATGTTCGTGACATGTGTGAGCTGATGATTGTATAATGTTCGTGACATGTGTGAGCTGATGATTGTATAATGTTCGTGACATGTGTGAGCTGATGATTATCTAATGTTCGTGACATGTGTGAGCTGATGATTATCTAATGTTCGTGACATGTGTGAGCTGATGATTATCTAATGTTCGTGACATGTGTGAGCTGATGATTATCTAATGTTCGTGACATGTGTGAGCTGATGATTATCTAATGTTCGTGACATGTGTGAGCTGATGATTGTCTAACGTTCGTGACATATGTGAACTGATGATTGGCTAATGTTCGTGACATGTGTGAGCTGATGATTATCTAATGTTCGTGACATGTGTGAGCTGATGATTATCTAATGTTCGTGACATATGTGAGCTGATGATTGTCTAATGTTCGTGACATGTGTGAGCTGATGATTATCTAATGTTCGTGACATGTGTGAGCTGATGATTGTCTAATGTTCGTGACATGTGTGAGCTGATGATTGTCTAATGTTGGTGACAAATGTGAGCTGATGATTGTCTAATGTTCGTGGGACATGTGTGAGCTGATGATTATCTAATGTTCGTGACATGTGTGTGATGATTTCTAATGTTTGTGTGAGCTGATCATTGTCTAATGTTCGTGACATGTGTGAGCTGATGATTATCTAACGTTCGTGACATATGTGAACTGATGATTGTCTAATGTTCGTGACATGTGTGAGCTGATGATTGTCTAATGTTCGTGACAAACGTAAGCTGATGATTGTCTAATGTTCGTGACATGTGTGAGCTGATGATTGTCTAATGTTCGTGACATATGTGAGCTGATGATTGTCTAATGTTCGTGGGACATGTGTGAGCTGATGATTATCTAATGTTCGAGACATATGTGAGCTGATGAATGTCTAATGTTCGTGACATATGTGAGCTGATGATCGGCTAATGTATGTGACATACGTCACTGCTGGTGAGTATTGTGATTTTTAATAACAAAGCAAATGAGTACGCATATCTACAAACACGTCCACGGACAAGCAGTAATAGCGTCTCCGCCATTCGAAATCGCCCTGAATGGACAGTTGTGTCTCTCTCGACCTGGTGGTGTGCACAAGCGGCCGCTGCGCCGGCTGTTGTGCCTCTCCGGACCTGGTGGTGTGTACACTCGCCTGCAGTGAAATGTTCTAGGGGACCCTGAGCCATGGCTGGCCGCTAGGAACGTAGGCTGTGCCGCTTCATACCAATAATTACTGGTAGGCTGCGCCGCTGCACAGTTATGCGTTGTGTGATAGTCTACAATATTCACCACAGGCTAGCCGTAGATATTCGCTTGTGCGGTCGTCACGTGGTCATTTGCCCTGCAGCCATGCAGTGAGAAACACGTGTCTACGCTGTTCCCGCCTTGCATTCCTCTGTGGGCCAAACAACATTGGCAGTTCAGCAAGCAAGTCGTTCAAGCAGCAAGCAGTCGTTCTGAATTGGCAGTTCAGCAAGCAAGTCCACCACTGGAGCCCTGTAGACAAGCATCATTTGATCGCTGTGGATTTCGGACTTCGGCAACACAGAATGAGCTGGAAGTGTTAGAAGGAGCTCGGTTGCAAATGATATAGTGAAAGGAGATGAGTTGTTTATGATGTCAACGGAGCATTCTCTTACCCTAAATAATAATAAATTTTTTAACATTTACATTTTTTCGAAACTTTGCTCTACTTTTTGCTCGGGTGGCTTTATAAACCAAGATCAAATTGCTAAACAGACCTTGTTGCGTGAGCCCTGACAACATCACACCATCCATGAATTGCAGCTCTACAGTACAAATTTTGACACTAGTGCATTCACACGGCCACCCCGGTAGCTCGCTTTCGACATTATCGTACCAGTTGCCCATTGACCCTCCCAGCCAGGGGGTAAAAGCGAGCGCGCGAAGCGGCTCGAACTCCGTCTTGCCAGGACAGGGGAGACCAGCACAGGCCAGTGCCCAAGCCAACTGAGCTACCGGTGCCGCAGATACCTAGGCGGCACTTGCTTGCTTAAATCACATTCATTGACAAACCGATTAATAACGATTAAAATCCACACGCTTCATTGATAATCATATATTTTTTTTGGCGTACGGCCTATGTTGTGTGATAAATAATTATGATTCTTGTATACATTATGCGCTGTATTGGAAGCAGCATGTTCAGATTTCTACGCGGGTAAAATATTATTTCAAGCGGATACCGTCCAACAATTTTACAATAAGAAGTGTTTAGTTTATATTGCTTCAGCACGAAATGTAACCGGGCCATCCGTCATTCTTGGTGCGCCGCTTCACAGTTAGGCATTACGTGGCAGTCTACCAGATTGACCATGGGCCAGTGTCCATGGATGGAAATCTGCCTCTTCGATGATCACGTGACCATTTGCTCTGCAGCCTTTAAGAGGACAGGCAGGTCAGTGATGTTACTGCATTTGCGCCTCAGCCGCACCGACAGCATTGGATCATTTATAACGCAGACATCGGCTACCACTTAACACGCGCCCTGGAGGGCCTCGGAGAATTACGCGCACTGGAGGGGGGGCGGATTACGCCCCCCTAAGATCTCGGCTCCTAGTAAAGCTGGAGGAACAAATTCGCAGGGTGGATGGGCACGGTAGTGAACTCTATCCTGTGCAATTTTCGTGACCTTAGGTCAATATCTTCAAGGTCAAATGAGGTCAGATTGACAAAATTTTCCGGTTTTGCGTGGCTTGGCTTGTCATCGTTATGGATCGCTGTGATTGTGTTTAAATGCTCAAAAATGGGCATCAATGATGTTTTGGACATTACTAATGATGAAATGCAGATGCTAGACCCAACATTTGACCTCAGGTCACCTATATAGCACCACTTTATCAGGTCAGTTACCTGTTCCAGTTACCGGAACCGGCCGCCCGCCCGACTGCTCCGTCGGGCAGCTCGGAGCAATCGGCTTCGTGAAGAAGGGAGTGAAGTACATGAATAAAGTATGGAAAGGCAATGACAAACAGTATAAATGACAACCAGTAGTGCATTTATGGCAACATTCCAGTTGATCAAGTTTGGTTCCCTTAACCTGTCATGAACTTGACCTGACTTGACCTTGGTGACCTAACATGACCTTGAAACTATACAGCATATCAATATGCATCAAACAAGTCGCTAGTGTTGCCTAGAACACTCCCCTTTTGTCAGTATACTGGAAGCGCATCGGCGCCGATTTTTGTGGTCTGGCGCTATAACATTTTTTGAATTTAGCGGCCCCTAACTTGAAAAGTTTTCGGCCGATTTCCATCTTTCTTGCTTTAAACGACGCGCCGTTCATTTCTAAGGAGGTACACAAAAAAACGCGTATATCGACCGGTAAAATCTGCAGTTATTTGCGAAAAACCGGAGGTGTGGGCGGATTTCCGCCCCTCCTCCAGTGCGCGTGTTAAATTATTTTGAAAATGGAAAACTAGTCAACTTCAAGGAATTATGATTCAGTAACAGTGAATGCGACAGAAGAATTGGAAGGAGCGCACAGACGGTGGCGAAGTGGTGGAACCGCTATCAGGCCGAAGGCGAGTTGCGTACGAGGACAAGGGAAGGGTCTGTCCGCAAGCGGACAATCACTCCAGAGGAAGAAGCTGCAATTGTTGATATGAGTATTTATTTTGGCCGGTATCACTTTGCAAACATAATTGCATGACATTTAAATGCATGCAATATGCTTAGTAACATTACTGGCTCTTCGAAACCAGAGCATGCTCAAGATTTCAATGCATATTTGCTTATTATCGTACTTTGTGCAGTCTGAGCCTTTCCTACGAACCTTGACATGTGATAATGCTGTGTAGAATTACGTTTCGGATAAGTATCCCATAGAATCTTCGGACATTTTCGTTTCTTTTAAATTACAACAGTGGCGTCCTATGCATGGGTTGAGATGCTGAAAAAATGTTGGATGTGAGCGATCGGTTCAAAGGCGTTTTGAAGTAATTATTTCCAGACAATGCCCATAGGCTCCATGCGAAAGCTCAGCAATATTTTTTTTTGGGGGGGCCTGGAACCATCGTTGAATGGGTAGATCCACTCATTGAACCCGATAAATTTTGGCCAAACAGGTATGTATATATATATATATATATATATATATATATATATATATATATATATATATATAAATATAATTCACAGATCACAGTTTCTTTGAAAACATACGACTTGGTGTCTGAATGCGTAAATGAACTGCTTGGAAGACCGTGGGAAACGATGCAAAGGAATAAGATGACACTTGATATACCAGTTGATATAATGAGGTTGCTTCTTTTGAACCCTCTTCGGGTGTTATTGAATGAGGGAGACTGGAGACCGGAGTTTTGCCTAAGCTAGCTGAATTTTATCAAGTTGAATTGCCGCCATGGGTTGACTCGGCTCCTGCAAGCTACATCGCTTTTCATAGGCGAAAAATTCGCAACTATTAAGTATAGAACAATGCAGCGTTCTCAACATCGTCACCATGTAATCGAACAGGTCACGGCAACAGGTTCGGTTCCTTATACGCATCCGGTGCGTATCATGTGACCCGACGAGGGTGGGCTGGTAGCAGGCGAAGGAGGTAAATGGTTAGTCGGACTACCATATCGAGGCAATGATGAAACGCTAAATTCGGGATACATGTAACATGTTAACCTGGAATTGCACGATTGGGTTTATCTTATCAGGGCCTACGCTATAACCTCGGCTTGGCACCGACACGCATCACAAAATACGCGCCTTAAAAGCGTTGAACTGAGAAAACATGTTCTTCTAGTGTGCAATATTTGCTTAAGTGCTGATTTCCCCTCGTATTGCAGAATACTTACAGAATTTAAGATGTTCATTGAATCAAAGGTCAAGTTTGTCGAACGTCGAAGCCATATTTCATCGTTATCAGCATTCATCAATATCATGCTATATGCAGCATAGAAAGCATAGAAAACATAGACAGTGGTCCCATGCACAAACACACACACACACATACCTACACACACACACACACACACACACACACACACACACACACACACACACACACGTCGCCGCCAGGTGTCAAGGTGGAAACACGTCGCTGTAGAGCTCTCCTGCTTTCCAAGATAAGTCGTTGCAGAACCGGGCAGTATACTAGGATTAACTGTGGATAGGTATTTAGCAATTACTTCTGTGCATATATTTGCATAGTTTTATCTCATAGGTTTCTTTTTTAGCAAGCTGATTATAATATTTATACCTAGAGACGCTGCCCAGCGCCATTTTGTCCATTCTGTTTGTCTTTGTCTAGTGTGTCAGTGTTTTCAGCTATTTATTTCATTTTTGGCAGTTATTCAGCGAGTGATTTCTTCTTTCTTTAAAACCACTGTCAACTTTCTGCACAGTGATTACCTTGTAAGTGCTGCATAGTTAGGAACTAGCATACACCTAAGCTTTGTCGGTTATTTCGCTCTGCTCTGTTATTTGGTAAATCATTTTGCAGCAAGTTACTTTTAAATCTCAATCTAGGAATAAGCTGCAGACTTTAGGATGGTTAATACCAGGATGCAGGCACTAGAGGATGAGGTTCGGGCCCTTAAGGCAGAGCTTTCAAAGCTCAAAGCTTCCCTTGCTTCACAGGGCAGGCCAGAATGTAAGGGGCAGTCTGTAGCAGGGGCATCCTATGCCCAGGTGGTCACAGGCTACCAGGTAACTGTAGCTTCCCCTGCTGTGGAGGTGGCAGGGAGATCTGAAGAGATAAGTGTTCCTAGTGAACAGAATATTTCTAGTTGTAGCTCACAGGAGGGGCAGTGGTTTAAAGTCAGGGGGTGGAGGATTTGGAGGCGTGAGCCTAAGCAAGGGGCAGTGAGTGGCAGGTGGTAGGTGGTAGGAGTGGGAAGCAACCTAGTGAAGCAGCTCAACAGGCAGGAGTAGTAACATCCAATAGGTTCCAGGCATTGGAGGACTGCCCCCAGGATAGTGATAGCAGCGAGGAGAAAGTGCTAGTCGTAGGAGACTCTCGTGTGCGGCATTTAGATAGGGTATTCTGTAAAGGTCGGAGAGGTAGGAGGTGCATCACCAGGCCTGGTGCCAAGGTTAGAGACCTGGTCCAAGTGGTCGCACAGGCCACCAGTGAAAACCAGTTTAGTACAGTTATAGTGCAGGTAGGAGTGAACAACATAGGTCCTGCTAGGAGTGAGGAGCTGATGCAGGATTACAGGGCCCTTCTGGCCACCCTGAAGCAAAGCAATAGCAGAGTTATTGTGACAGCTATTCTGCCTAGGGCTGGAGTCTCCCCTGAGTGGAGCTCTAGGGCACTAGCAGCCAATGCCAGGGTAGGTAGGCTTTGCAATGAGTTAGGTTTGACTTTTGTTGACAAGTGGTGCAGGTTTTATGGCTCATCTGACCTCTATCAGAGGGATGGCCTGCACTTCTCCGAGAAGGGGGTGCAAGTGTTGGCAAAGTATATGAACATGTCATTCAGGGAAACTAGATAATGGGATGGGGAGGGAAGAATTGGCATTGTCATCTCAGGGATATGCCAATAGTGACAGCATAGGCAATAGAACCTCACAGTCAGCAAATAGGGATAGCAGTAGATCAAGGGGGCAGAGTGGTAGCTCATCCAGAGATGATAGAGCTACTCAACATGAAAAAGCCAAAGAGGGTCATGGAACTTTTGTTAAGTGCATGATGCTTAATGCTCAGAGCATTCGATCCAAATTTGATGAGTTCAAGTGTTATGTTGCTGAGGAAAAACCAGATTGTGTTTGCATTACTGAGACATGGGTCAGTGAGGGATATTTTGGGGATAACTTGCAGGACTATGAGATCCAGGGATACAATATGTTTTCATGCAATAGGGGTCCAGCAGTGAAAGGGGGTGGTGTAATGCTCTATGTGAATAGCTTATACAGTTCTCAAAAAGTAGCAGATGGGGTAAAAAATGTGTCTGTGGAGTCCATTTGGCTTGATGTTGCTGTGGGAAAAGGCAACAGCAATAAACTGAGGATAGGAGCTTTGTATCGATCAGGAACCTTGCCACATTCTCAGCAACTGGAGCTCGATAAGGTGATTTGTGAGGAAATCAGTAGAAACTTTCAGAGAAAATGCCTTATTCTTCGTGACTTTAATCTAAAAGGATATGAAAATGTTGGTGTTGGCTCCCCATCATGTAAACTGTTTAGGAAATGCTTTGAAGAGGACTTGTTCTTACACCAGTTTGTAACGGAACCAACCAGGCAGGGCTCATTCTTGGACCTTGTCTTCTCAGATTTAAGTGATTTAGTTCAAGACTTGACTGTAGGAGAAACTCAGGGAAGAAGTGACCATAACATGGTGAAATGCAAGGCACAGGTAGCAGGGACAATCAAGGATAATTTGGCAAAGATTCCAAATTTTAACAGGGTAGACTTTGACTGCATGAGAGAGGCTTTAAGTGCCATAAAATGGGAAGAAGAATTCTTTGATTTAAATGCCTGTGAAATGTGGGAAAAGTTCAAATCCTACTTGAGGGAAATTCAGATTAGACATGTCCCCCAAAAGCAAAGGCGCAAAAGAAGGGTAGGAAAGCCAGCATGGCTTACACCAGATGTGATGAAATCAATTAAGGCTAAGAAAGGTGCATTTAGAGTATTTAAGGAAGCTTCAAATATCGTAAATCTAGGGTCGTATAAAAAATATAGAGATGCTGTGAAGCAGAAAATCAGAGCAGCCAAGCGAGCAAAATAATTGGATTTGGCTAGGAACTGTAATGGGGACAGTAAAAAGTTATTTAGTTTCTACAAGCTAAGTAAAGTTTCAAGCACAATTGGTCCACTGGAAGTAAATGGGACTATATTGAGTGAGGATGGTGAGATGGTTGAGGAGCTGAGCAAGCAGTTTAAATCAGTGTTTACAGTGGAGGATGTGACTAATCTGCCAACCGTGAACCATAGTTCAGTGACAGGTGATCAGATACACGATGTTGATTTCATTGATAGTGATATTGTTTTCAATTATATCAGAAAAATAAAGCCCAACAAGGCAGCAGGACCCGATTAAATTTATGCTAGGGTATTGCGAGAAGCTGAAAAGGAAGTGGCAATTCCACTTAGTATAATATTTTGTAGATGAGTTTCGCAAAATGAAATTCCAACAGATTGGAAAAGGGCAAATGTAGTTCCTATTTTCAAGAAGGGAGAAAGAGGGAAAGTTGAAAACTATAGGCCAGTAAGCCTCACATCCCTAGTCTCCAAGGTACTCGAATCAATTATCAAGGATAGAATAGTTAGTTTTCTGGAAGGAAACAGATTGATTCAAGATACTCAACATGGGTTTAGAAAAGGGCGATCGTGTATCACAAATCTCTTGGACTTTTTGAATTTTGCTACAGAACAATTTGATCAGGGAAATCAGGTTGATGTAGCATATCTTGACTTTAGTAAGGCCTTTGACATGGTACCCCATAAACGGTTAATGATGCAGCTTCAGGTCCATGGTATTGCAGGTAGCATCCTAAAATGGATAGAGTTGTGGCTTTCAGATAGACAGCAGAGAGTGATGCTAAATGGTACAAAGTCATCATGGAAAAATGTTCTTAGTGGAGTCCCCCAGGGGTCGGTACTGGGGCCACTATTGTTCATTATATATGTGAATAGCATTGAATGTGTTCTAAGCAGTAAGGTTTTGAAATTTGCGGATGATTTGAAGATCTTTAGGGCAATAACAGGGCACAATGAGCAGGTTTTGCTGCAGAAAGACTTAGACGAGCTAGTGAAGTGGTCCGAAAAATGGCAAATGAAGATTAATTTTGATAAGTGCAAAGTCATGCATGTAGGTAGGCAGCATATGAAGGCTCCATTCTTGATGGGTGGCCAAGTACTATCTGTGACTCAGCAGGAGAAGGACTTAAGTGTTATTTTGAACACAAAATTGGAGGCATCACAACAGACCAAAGAAGCCAGGAAGAAGGCACTAAGAATGCTTGGGGCAATACAGAGGAATGTGTCATACAAAAGTGAGGAGGTCATCACGAAGCTTTACTGTGCATATGTCAGGCCACATTTGGAATACTGTGTCCAAGCTTCGTCCCCTAGTTATGAGAAAGATTGTTGGCTTTTAGAGAGAGTACAAAAGAGGGCAACAAAAATGGTTAATGGTATAGGCAACCTGGCATATGAGGAAAGACTGAAGAAATTGAATATGTTTTCACTTAGATATAGAAGGCTGAGAGGAGATCTCATCGAGGTTTTTAAATTTGTTCATGGTCAGGAACAGGGATATCTCAGGGAAATGTTTGAATTTAACAGAAATGATGCAATTAGAGGTCATCAATCCAAAATTAATGTTAATCACAGCAGGACAAGGTTAAGACAGTCTTTCTTCACCAACAGGGTAGTAGAACACTGGAACCAGCTGCCAGGAACCATTGCCAGTAACAACACACTAAACATCTTTAAAAACGGAATAGACAATCATTATAAGAATAGGGGACTTGTTTTTCTGTATTCCAGGGAGGGTTGATCGACAGGAAGGAGTTGGGAGTTGGGAGGAGTTTGTAATTGTTGAGTGTGTTATGCAATAGCAAGTGAGTCTCTTATTAAGTCTAAACGCTTTATAACTTTATATAGGGTGTACCTAGCAGTGGATTCAGCACCTTCCTTCGGGATGTGATACTGATGAGATTGTCTATGGTAGCACAATGGGTATGATGGGAGGAGTTTGTAATTGTTGAGTGTATTATGCAATAGCAAGTGAGTCTCTTATTAAGTCTGAACGCTTTATGAATTTGTGTGGGATGTGCCTAGCAGTGGATTCGGCACCTTCCTTCGGGATGTGGTGCTGATGAGATTGTCTATGGTGGCACGATGGGTATGATGGGAGGAGCTTGTGATTGTTGAGGGTGTTATGCGGTAGCAAGTGAGTGGTGCTAGATAGGCTGGGATATATAGCTTCCTAGGAACTTGGGATAAGGGATTGATTCGGGTGGGAGTATGCACATTTCTAGTACCTTTTATAGATAGGCTTAACCCAGATGGGCCCCTGTGGCTCTTATTAAGCCTTAATACTTTATGACTTTATGACTTTGCACACACACACACACACCACCACACACACACCACACACACACCACACCGTTGAAGTCATTTAATCTGGTAAGCGATCCAGGTTCCTACAAATTAGTTTGTCCTTGTTCACGACATTTTTCAACAGCACGCCTTGGTGCTGGAAAGCGTATTGCACTGGTCCCATGGGGAATTATTGATGCTCTCCATGCTGCAATTAAACACCCAACTATGGCATTAATTCCTGCTCTGTCCTACAATAATTAACGGTGGATTCACACTAAGAATGACGGATGGCCCGGTTACATGTCGTGCTGAAGCAATATAAGCAACACCTTTTATGGTAAAATAGTTGGATGGTATCCGCGTGAGGAGGTTTTTTATCCTCAAGGAAATCTGAGTATGTCGCTTGCAATACACTGCACAACATATACAATAAATACTAATGTATCATACAACATATGCCTAACGCCCAGCAAGTGGTGATTCTCAATGAAATAGGCGTTCTTTAATCAAGCAACTAATCGACTTGTCAGTGAATCTGAATTAAACCAGCAAGTGCCTGCTCGGGTCTTGCCGTACCGGTGGCTCATTTCGTTAGAGCACTATCCCGCGCCGGTCTCCCCTGTCTTGGCGAGACTGGGTTCGAGTCGCTTCGTGCGCTCGCTTTTAGCCCCCGGACGGGAGGATCAGTTGGCAATTGGCACGATAAGGTCGAGAGCGAGCTACCGGGGTGGCCGTGTCGGTATAGCACGTGAAGCAATTTGCTCAATTTCTACTGTAAAACTGCAATTCATGGATCGGTTGGTGAGGCCAGGGTTCACGCAACAAGCTCTACTTAGCAATTGGATCCTGGTCCATAAAGCCACCCCAGCAATAATTCGAACCACATTTCTAAAAAGTTGGATATCTTAGTATTATTTTGAGGTCAGATTATGCTTCATTGACATCATAAACTTACCATCTCCTTTCACTACACCTATGCAACCGAGCCTCTTCTAACCTTTCCAGCTCATTCTGTGTTGCCGGAGTCAGAAATCCGCCGCTATCAATTGTTGTTTGTCGACAGGAGTCCATTGGTAGCCTGCTCGTTGAACTGCCAATGTTGTTTGACCGACCGAGGAATGCAAGGCGGGAACAGCGTAGACCCGTGTTTCTCACTTCATGGCTGCAGGGCAAATGGTCGTGTGACGACCACACACGCGAATACCTATGGCTCGGACGCTGGCCGGTGGCGAAGGGGGCAATGCCCCTCCACCCCTTGGAGGTGGTGAGCTCCCAGACATTGCGCCAGAGACCACAAAAGTTGCTCTGCGCCCACAAAATTCCGGTTGGGGACACAAAACATAGGCGTCGAGGGCGCAAAATAAGCATAGGGGTCCCGGAAACAAGCGCCCAACGATCGAGCTCTCAGAAATCACGCTGAGGTTCCAAAACTCACGTCGGACGCACAAAATGTGCGTGGGTGTGCGCGCGTATGTGTGTGTGAGTGCGAGCAGTGACTTGCGCACAAGAGCACGAATGTGAATGACTGTCCAGTCTTGAAAACTTCGCTGACAGTTTGGGCAGGCTAAGCCCGGTCGGTTTTGGTCGCTCGTATGCACATGTTTCTAGCGTATATACCGAGACGGGAGTGGACTCACTGGGCCCTGTCCTTCCTCGAAATAATTGTCTTTCATCAGCAGGTTGCTGAGGATGAGGTGAGACTAACAATGAATATTCCTGCCCGTCAGCTGAACAAAGATTATCAGCACTCGACAGGCGGCACACACAATGTTAATGCGGACATCGGGGGATCTCCAGTAAAGAAAGAAAGTAGGTTGGTTCCTGATGCCATTCAAGAACTCTGAAATATGAGTCCACGACAAGCACGCCCGGATGCCCACTGTTGTGTGCGCGAATAATATAGTTACACACTACAAGACTCCATAAATCTCTATAATCATATATACATACATACATATGATTGATACATATGATACATATTGATGCATATTGATGATGCATATTGATGATGCATATTGATACATATGATACATACCATACATATACATACATACATACATATGTGAGCTGAAACTAACGATAAGGTTGTCGGGCTTCATCGCTACGTTATCTGCCGTACTCATCGACTGACCCTCTGTGCTAATCGTTCTGGCCTACTCAGATGACAAAGGTATGAACACATTTTGAACAACACGGAAAAGTTTACGAAGAATTTCACAATAAATTAAGATGGCATTGCTCATTTAGCTTCATATAGTCAAACCTAATTTTCTTGTATCGTTGGAGTTCGCTACAATCGTTTTTTTTGTTTGTTTGTATGCAAGCATCTCCAAGCAGCTGAAGAATTAATGAAGTAATGCTATGATTAACTATTAATGATATATAATTATAATATATTAACTATACCTCAGTTATATTATATATGATATATTATGTTTATATGTATATATATATATATATACATATATATATAAAGAACTGATTTAAGTACGTAATATATGCATATCTGACAGTGGCACGCACTTAACATTCGTCGTCGTGAGGTGGTGGTCGTGAGGTGGTCGTCGTGAGGTGGTCGTCGTGAGGTGGTCGTCGTGAGGTGGTCGTCGTGAGGTGGTCGTGGTGAGGTGGTGGTCGTGAGGTGGTCGTCGTGAGGTGGTGGTCGTGAGGTGGTGGTCGTGAGGTGGTCGTCGTGAGGTGGTGGTCGTGAGGTGGTGGTCGTGAGGTGGTGGTCGTGAGGTGGTCGTCGTGAGGTGGTCGTCGTGGCGCGCGAATGACTCAACTCAGACATGAATGGTAAGGTTCCAAAGTGCTATTCCGTTTCAAAGTTGGTAATTTGCACACGTCATAATGCTGTCACAGTGCGTCACAGTGCGCCACTAGTGGAGGGGGAGGGGGCGGCCTGCAGTAGCCGGTCCACAGCACTCGGACAGTGCGCCATTGACGTCACTAATGGTGTTCGACTGCGGCGCTCAACAGCCGAACTAGCGCGCGTTTGATGCGGTCACCTGGTCAGTGCACCGCCACACCTCCAGCGACCCGACAACTTGCGCCGTGAATTATATATGTGTCAGTCCGCGTGACGGTAAAAGTATCGCCGTCGCCGGTGCGGCTGCTGTCGCAGATTGGCCATCGATGTTTGCGCGATTTGTTGCCATCGCGCAGCGTCAAAATGTCTCGTAAAGAACCACAAAAACTCTACAAAATGGTCGTAGAGTGGTGTGACGTGGACGACGGACGACAACGCATGCGATGGTGCTTTGCGTGTTGCGTTCAGCGACGTGTGGGCCGCGCTTAGCACTCGCCGAGCCGGGGAGGCGGAGGGGGAGGGAGCTCTCGAGAGTCCCCACTGCCACACTCAGCTTTTGGCTGGAGAGCGGCCGAAGGAATAGACGAGTAGACGCAGACAGCTTTTGGCTGGAGAGCGGCCGAGCTTTTGGCTGGAGAGCGGCCGAAGGAAGCTTTTGGCTGGAGAGCGGCCGAAGTCGACAGCTTTTGGCTGGAGAGCGGCCGAAGGAATAGACGAGTAGACGCAGACAATTACAATTACGGCGTGATCTAACCTCGGATAGGAAACAGACATATACATATATATATATATATATATATATATATATATATATATATATATAGAGAGAGAGAGAGAGAGAGAGAGGATATATATATATATATATATATATATATATATATATATATATATATATATATATATATATATATATATATATATATATATATATATATATATATATATATATATATATATATATAGAGAGAGAGAGATATATATATATATATATATACTTATATATATATATACATTATCAAGACCATTCACCCAGATAATAAACATTACGTAGTTGCATGGCCTGATTATGACGCTTAGCACGGACTCTGCTTCTTTCCTCCGAAGGAAGGAGGAGGAATCCGCCCACCCGTCCTGTTTTTCGACGATATCTTATAAACCAATGGGGATATCGCAATGGAATCTTGTGATTTTGTTCCAAATTGATGAGCACATCCCATGCGAAAAAAAGAAATCCATGGGAAAATGTGAGACTGCGGGTTGAAAATTCGATCGACTGTTCGCTAAGCGTTCGAGGTCACGAAGGTTTCGTCAGCGCGGCGGCGCGGCGTGCCAGTCGATCTCGACCTCATTTGACCCTGAATGCATTGATCTAGTATCATGAAATTTATACTGGAGCGAGTCACCATAGCCATTATCTATCATTCGAAATCTTGCTTTTCTAGCCTCAGTAGTTTACGAGATATTAGGAGGACGGTATCCACCCACCCCCAGCCCCCTCCGGGCCGCATTATGTGAGAGGCCATCCGGCGCGCGCGTTAGCTTACATATTCTGTTCGTTCTCGCACTGTGCTGTCGTTCCGTATCTCCGTCAATAAACACCGTCCTCTATTTGCCATAGGCAAACACCGGGCGCTCGATTTGTCGTACACTTACTACTCGCACTCACTGTTGAACTCCCTGTCCTTAGTGAGGCGTCAATATAACCTGGTCCCCGATTTGCCATCATAAAGCCTTTGATCCCATTATTGCGTTATTAATCAATCAGTCTTCAGCTTACTATTATCAATAATCACTCGGTCGTTGATTTGTAGTCAATAATCACTCCGTTATCAGTTTGTCGTCATCAGTAAACACTCGGTCCTCTATTTGTCGTCAATAAACACTTTGTCCACGGTTTGCCTTCAATACACAATATGTCCTCGATCTTTGGTCAATAAACTCTCGGTCCACGGTTTGCCGTCAATAATTACTTGATCCTCGATTTGTCGTTAATGAACCTATTAACGGCCTACGGTTTCCCGTCGATAATCCCTCCATTCTCAGTTTGTCGTCATCAATAAACATTCGGTGCTCGAGTTGTCGTCAATAAACACTTCGGTGCTCGAGTTGTCGTCAATAAACACTTCGGCCATCGCTTGCCGTCAGTAAACACCCACTTTGCGATATGCACTCACCAGGTTGTTGATATGCACTCACCAGGTTGTTGCTGGACTCGGCATACATGCCGGACTGAGCACCAGCTGCCGCGAGCTCTGCGCAGGTCTTGCTGCACATCCACGCAGATACCTCGATCATTTCACTTCCTCGAATACCGTTGTCTGCACTTCCTCCAGTATTGTCTTCTGCACCTGCATCGGCACTGGCTGTTGCACCTCCTGCAACAGTGGTAACTCCTCTTGTCGAGTAAGTTTGCTGTGGTGGCTTCGTCCGTTTATTTGGCTTGCAATCGCCTGCAAGAAACAGTAGCCAGCTAGCACTAGCCACAAAAGACGTGTTTGGGCTTGGTACTGAGTTCGTGGTTTGTTGGCACGGTAACATAATCATTGTCACCTACCGGAAGCACTTCGCACGAAAACACATCCAAACCATAGTCCCACACTATAGGTGGTGGTTACCATTCACCTCACCATTTAACTTGCGTCAGAGTCGGAGAACAAAGTCAGCATCGCAGCCAAACGAATAATGCGGAACACGCTTTGCCTGCATCAGATTAATTCCTGACATTCAGCGGCAAATCAGCATTGAACATTGTATGGACATCGAGTCTCGACAGCCTAAACTCGACTAAACATGCCTAAACAGCCTAAACAGCCTAAACTCGACTACGCGCAAACTATGATGATAAAATCCCGCACACCAAGCACGAAAATGTATCTTAGACTAATACGAATTTATCGATATTTAACACGCGCACTGGAGGGGGGGGGAGGCGAAATCCGCCCACTCCTCCGGTTTTTCGTACACAACTGCAGATTTTACCGGTCAATATAGACGATGTCCTGCGTACCTGCTTAGAAATGATCGACGCGTCGTTTAAAGTAAGAAAAATTAAAATCGGCCGAACATTTTTAAAGTTAGGGCCGTTAAAGTACAAAAAATCCTAACGCCAGACCACAAAAATCGGCGCTGATGCGCTTCCCGTATATTCGAAAAAGGGAAGTGTTCTTGGCAACACTAGCGACTTGTTTGATGTATATTGATATGCTATATAGTTTCAAGGTCCTGTTAGGTCAGCGAGGTCAAGTCAGGTCAAGTTCATGACAGGTTAATCGAACCAAACTTGATCAACTGGAATGTTGTCATAAATGCACTACTGTTTGTCATTGCGTTTCCATACTTTATTCATGTACTTCACTCTGTTCTTCGCGAAGCCGATTGCGTCGAGCCGCCCGACGGAGCAGTCGGGCGGGCGACCCGGTTCCGGTAACTGGAACAGGTAACTGACCTGATAAAGTGCTGCTATATAGGTGACCTGAGGTCAAATGTCGGGTCTAGCATCTGTATTGCATCATTAGTAATGTCTAAACATCATTGATGGCCATTTTGGAGCATTTAAACACAATCACAGCGCTCCATAACAATGACAAGCCAAGCCACGCAAAACAAGAAAATTGTGACATATGTGACCTCATTTGACTTTGAAGATATTGACCTAAGGTCATCAAATTTGCACACGATCGATTTTACTGCCGTACCCATCCACCCTGCAAATTTCGTTCCTCCATCTTTAATAGGAGCCGAGATCTTAGGGGGATGGAATCCGCCCCCCCCCCCCTCCAGTGCGCATAATTTTCAGAGGCCCTCCAGGGCGCATGTTAACACGCGCACTGGAGGGGGGGGGGGGGCGAAATCCGCCCACCCCTCCGGTTTTTCGTAAATAACTGCAGATTTACCGGTCGATATTCGCGACTTTCGGCGCACCTGCTTAGAATTGACCGGCACGTCGTTTAAAGCAAGAAAAATAGAAAACGGCCGAAAATTTTTCAAGTTAGGAGCCGCTAAAGTAAAATAAATTATAACGCCAGACCACAAAAATCGGCGCTGATGCGCTTCCCGTATATTTGCAAAAGGGAAGTGTTCTTGGCAACACAAGCGACTTGTTTGATGTATATTGATATGCTATATAGTTTCAAGATCATGTTAGGTCACCGAGGTCAAGTTAGGTCAAGTTCATGACAGGTTAATGGAACCAAACTTGATCAACTGGAATGTTGTCATAAATGCACTACTGTTTGTCATTTGTACTGTTTGTCATTGCGTTTCCATACTTTATTCATGTACTTCACTCCTTTCTTCACGAAGCCGATTGCTCCGAGCTTCCCGACGGAGCAGTCGGGCGGGCGGCTCGGTTTCGGTAACTGGAACAGGTAACTGACCTGATAAAGTGGTGCTATATAGGTGACCTGAGGTTAAATGTTGGGTCCAGCATCTGCATTGCATCATTAGTAATGTCCAAAACATCATTGATGCCCATTTTTGAGCATTTAAATACAATCACAGCGATCCATAACGATGACAAGCCAAGCCACGCAATACCAGAACATTTTGCAAATCTGACCTCATTTGACCTTGAAGCTATTGACTTCAGGACATAGTTAATTGACTTCAGGACTTAAGGTCATCAAATTTGCACACCATAGAGTTCACTACCGTACTCATCCACCCTGCAAATTTCGTTCTTCTAGCTTCACTAGGAGACGAGATCTTAGGGGAGGGGGGCGGAATCCGCCCCCCCCCCCCCTCCAGTGCGCATAATTTTCAGAGGCCCTCCAGGGCGCGTGTTAACACCACGAAGCCTATTTGCGATCCTAGAAGGCAAACAACACTAGGTAGCTTCATGAATCCTACAACATATATCCTCTGAGTTCTTACTGAAGTACAAAGTGCATAAAGCACGATCTTGACTTTTATAAGATGTCTCACAGATCTAGTCTTCAAATAGTTACTCTATGGTTGTAAGTTGGAAACCCATATATTTTGAGACATGTTGTCTTTCTTGAGCACTGAGAGTTGAAAATGTGTGGTGTCATCCATTAAGTCAATATTCATCTACTTGTTGACTATTATTACTGGCTTCATCTGTTATCATAGTGGCCCGTGATGCAGCCAGGATATTCCTAAGGGGCCTTGGGTCCCAAGAAATTGGACGAAAATGGGCCCTGAGCCGACGGAGAGGATCCCTATCCGCGGGAGGTCCCCGGACCATCCGAGAGGGCCCCTAGCCGGGATGAAGGGCGCCTGTGCCAACAGAGCGGGCCGAAGCCGCACAGAAGGACCTGGCGTGATAGATGAGGTCCAAGCTGTTGAAAGATGGGCTTCCGGCAGAACGAACAGTGTCCTGAGCAGTGAGAGGAAAAGCTCCTGCGCCGTCGGAGGGGGCCGGGGCAGAGGGGGCCGGAGGGGGCCGGAGGGGGCCGGGGCCCGACGTGCAGGACCACTGGGTCGGCTTTGGCTCACGTTGTGGAGATGGGCCGAGAGCTGACAGCTAGCATCAGACCGATGAAGAGGCCCCCGAGCCGCGTAGACGGTCCGAGTCGAAGCCGAGGGTTCCCGGTGCTACGTAAAGGGCCTTTAAGCCCATGGATGGGTCGTGGGTTGTTAAAAAGCAGTGGCGTAGTCAAGCACCCGTGGGATGAACAGGACCACTAAGAGTTGAAGGGGGCTAGTGGGGTCCATCGGAGAGCTGAAATTTTCCGGAGATGAGAGCTAGACAAGGCTATGAAGGACTGTGATTGGCCCCTAAAAGCAAGAGACGGAATGAAGGATGAGGAGGGTTTCTGATAGGCTGAACTTGGATTCTCCCGAGGTTGAGCGGGGTCCCTAATGACTGAAGAAGGTAAAGATTCCATGTGGGCTGGCGATTGCTGTGAGGAGTACTGAGGACTAGCCTCAGTGCCAGAATACCCTTGAAACCAAAAGAGCTTTCGATGGCTGTGAAGGACCCAGAGCATCTTGAGGTGTGCCTTGGGCCCTGAGAACTAAGAAGAGTTCATAACGCTAACGACGGTTGTGAAGAATACCGAGCGCCAGTTGCAGAACTAGAATGTCCTTGATATCCCGAAAAGCTGTCGAGGACTGGAAAAGGCCCTTCAGAGCTAGAACAGACTGGACTGTAATGCCTCTGAGGCTTGGGAGGGCTGCTACAGCGTCAAAGGCCATTTCAACGGTGGTGGTCACTCCAGTAGCCACGGCCGCCCCAGCGGCGACGACCGTCCCAGCAGCCACCACCACCTCAGCGACGGCGGACGCCCCTGTGGCCACGGCCGCCACAGCGGCCACAACCGACCCAGCGGTGACGCCCGCCCCAGCGGTGACGACCACCCAAGCAGCCACGTCCTTCCCGGGCCTGGCCGCAGCTGCACTAGCAGCGACGGTCGCTGCAGCAAAAGCACTGGCGGCACTGGCGGAAAAGACAGCCCAGCAATAGCTATAGTGGTGGCCGCTCCAGCTTTATCAGCTGCTTCGCCTTGAATCGGAGGGACACCAGTTAAGAAAAGAAACAAATTGTAAGATGCTGTGTGCTGGGCCTGATTTTTCAGGCTATTCCTAGACCTTCCTCGTCTCCAAATATTGCACTCATTTTTTCCCCCTGGTATTCATGTCTCATTTTCAGGACGTGTGTATGTGTTGAAAAGGCGCAACAATGTGGGCCCCGCCCGCATCATGGAAACGCTCTCTATTAACCATCTCCGGTCAGATCCTCACACCCCGTCTCGGGGGGGGGGGGATAAACACCCCCCTCTATCTTCCAAACTATGGGCGGCACGAAAATGAATCGGGTGTCAGCGGAAAGCTCTTGACGAGTAGGGCCAGACGCCACCCCCCAAAAAAAATTACCCCACAAAAGTGACGTCACTAGGGGGGCTAGGGTTTCAGGATTTCCATCATGTTTTTGGCTCTGGGGAGTTTATTTTGGGGAGATTTGTTCTCTTTAATTTTCCTTCTCTAATGGGTAGAGCGGACTGAAAAACGTTGTTCAAAGTCAACCTGCTCCCATAAAGAATGCTTACTTTCGTCAGAATCATCGATTTTAACTCTAGTGTGCATATATGCAAAACAAATAAGTAATCAAAAACGGGGAAAAATCATCTGGTGTGTTTTGTTGCATCCCTAAAGCTAAGCAATCGCTGAAAGTTTCATTAAAATATCTTTATCCGTTAAAGCGCGACGACCGGTTGAACTTTTTAGGAGGTGACCTCACTTGACCTTGACTAACTCGCGTTGACCTTGGATGACCTGACTTTAAAATTTTGGTACAACATGCTAAATTGATGTGGGGAAATGTACGCCAAATTTCGGTGCGCTACCGTGCGCAGTTTTTTCACTATCCGCGGAAAACCTTACGGGGTGTCGTTAACGAACCCCCCCGAGACGGCACGGGTTTAACTATTTCTGGTGTCCATGAAGATGAGCAGTTGTATTTTTACCCAAGCTAATGCTAGTCATGCCTTCATTACAGATGTGTTAGTTTCCTTTATTTTCCGTAGTCGGCCTTCTGTCGTTGGTTGCGCTCGGCATCAGGCGCCGCCAGCCTTTAGACGTGTATTCCGGGGTGGAAAAACAAGCCGCCGTGATTCAAGCAGCCCACAGCCAACAACCACAGCACAGCAACAGCACAGTAACAGCACAGCAACAGCCAACAGCAACAGCACCATTGCCATTGCCCGTTGCCATTGTCACAGCACCATTGCCTGGTAATTAATTTGGTGGCGGCGTTATTACGTCGCGTCAGCAGCTGGCAGCTGGCCTGTCGATAGCTCCGGCCGACCAGACAGACGTGACAGACAGACGTGACAGACAGACATGGAATTCCCTGACAGATTCCCTGACAGACGTGGAATTGAATACTTCGCACCGGCACGGCAGGCCGCACAGCAAGAGAACTGGCGGTGCACAGAATCGCCACGCCGCCAGGGCACCTGCGCGGCACACTTCGCGTTTGATTCGCGTGCGTTTCGTCCGAACGATTGTCATCTGCTTTGTTGCCACAATTATTCGGAAAATGTGGGATACTCCACCGTGGCTGAAAATGATGATACCCCACTTTCTAGACTGCATCTTCTAGCCACGAATGTTTACGATTTTGAAACCTGGCTCCACTCCTGGCCCCGTGCGACATTCTGACCGACAAAATATGGAGTCTCGTGACCTTTTGTGTCAGGTTGTGACCAAATGCATTCTCCTCATCCATGCCAACAATGCCGCATAATTTGCTTACAAGATCATTGTCGGAATGCCAGGTGAAATGAATTAGTGTCGTTAGTGAAAAGCGCATATCATGATATGAAAAGCATATCATACATAAGATTCACTGACCTATCATCCAATCTGCATAGGCTAGGATGAAACGCCGATCATTGTTAGAAAGCTCTGGTTGTGGCGAGACAGAAACATTCCTCGCGTTTGCACCTGGAGGTCATCTGATAGAGCTGCTCCGATGAGGAGGTCATCAGAAGGTCAATATGCGGACTTCGACTGAAATCCTGGAACTGGTTTAAAATAAGGCAGAGCTTGTTTTCGTTTCACGTTGTTTTTTTAAATATTATCCTAGTTGACCTAGATGAATGCATCTAGATGAATGCATCTAGATGAATGCATCTAGATGAATGCATCTAGATGAATGCATCTAGATGAATGCATCTAGATGAATGCATCTAGATGAATGCATCTAGATGAATGCATCTAGATGAAAGCATCTAGATGAATGCATCTAGATGAAGGCATCTAGATGAATGCATCTAGATGAATGCATCTAGATGAATGCATCTAGATGAATGCATCTAGATGAATGCATCTAGATGAATGCATCTAGATGAATGCATCTAGATGAATGCATTGAGATTAATGTATTTACATTGATCATAGCAAAAAAGGTAAAAGCAGGCTAGGTCAAGTCAGATCAGAATCAGGTTCGAAAATCAGCTTTCGCACTATGAAAGTTGCTGATACGGAGCCGATGATATTGGGAAAGCCAATGTAGCCTGGAGCTGATATAACAGTTCATTTACTAATTTTCGGTCATAGTGAGATCTTGAAAAATCATAATAGGCAAACACAATGCCATGGTCATTATCTAGGAGATTGGCGTGGTAAGTATGAACATTAAATGCCTCGGGTTCTTCCAACAGAAACACTAAACAACATATCTATATATGCTTGATTTCCAAAAGTCCTAATGTTGGGTCAGGTCATGCCGCATGGTCAGGTCAAGCTTGACTATCCACGGTACATCACTGAAAAGCAAACGAAAAGAGTTCCAAGAGGAGCTGATATGATCCTAAAGCACATCGGTGAACTATTTAGTAACCTGGCCGTGTGAATGGACCGTCTGTCACGCTGGAGCAAGGTATATATTGATACAACGATCACTTCAACTTTCACCAAAATGTACACTGCTTGGAAAGCAACTCCGTGGAGAGGTCAAACAGGTCAAATAAGGTCAGATCACCTCAGGTCATTGGCTGGCCATTCAATGTCATGCCTCAAGTCTTTACCGGCGCTGACATCGAATTAACGTACGGCCTCCCTAGAAACAGCAACGTTCTGCATGAGATGGCATTGCATATAATATTCATGGTACTTGACCTGATCGTATGTCATTGACCCTTGAAACATATTTTAAACCAGAACGCTGATGACATGCTGTTTATAATTTCCCGTGCGCCAACTCCGCATTCAATTATTCCACTCAATGCGATCCTAAGCAAGGAAATTGACCTGACCACAGGTCAGGAAACATGACCTTAGTTATAATTCCATGCAGCAGGCTATTTGCCTTCATGAAAAACAGCATGATCTGAGTTAGGTGTTCGTGTTGAGTTTGGAGATTAGAGTTTCGTATTGCAACTACTCCGAGTGACTCGAATATCTTGGATCGTTGTTGTATTTGACCCGCCCCAGATAAATAGCCTTTGTTGACCTAGACCTGACACTTCTTGTGCTATGCAAAGCAGATACATGAGAATGCAGCGAAAGTTACGTGTCTCTGCGTCTACTCATTAGGTTCACTGGGTTAAACATTTGCAACGTGTGCAAGGTTGTCCCGCAAGGGTGCTGAAAAGTTAAACATCTGCCGTATGCATAGTGCATGGGTGTCTACGAGTGTGCATGAGTGGAATACAAAAATCAGAATAAAATATCCGGTTAGTGGAACCAAGATATTTGTGTAAACCTAGCATGAATGTAAGAGCATTATGACGATTAATAATTTACCGTCAATGTTACGCTTTGATTGGTATGATTATTGGCTGTCATTGTTCTCTCCTCTTAATTGGTTGGTATTATTACAGGATATACATTGTTAGTGTTAATGTTTAGTACTTTAAATATTGATATAAGTCGTCATAAATTTTGTCATGTTAATTGCATGGCTTAATTAATCGATGTACACCAAAGTTGTGTGGTTTCTTGTTTGTTGACGAAACAATTTCAGCGGTTCGAAACGACTGGTAAAGACAAAACAAAACGTTCCTACGAGGGATTACCTGTCAGAGCACGAAATCCGAGAAGAAGAGTGCAGATTAGCAGACTGGTGTTGAAAGAACCCATCGCGTCCATGTCACCGCCGAAGGCTTCAGGCTTCAGGCTTCAGGCTTCAGGCCTCAGGGTGTGCAGCTTCACATCCTGAAGTCCAGGTCACCCCAGAGTTCAGCCGGATCCCGTCTCTTCCAGCACGATCTTCCACGTGGACACTTCGCGAGGATCGATGCTGGAGCTGCCGGGTGAGTGGCTTTGAAGACGCTTTGGGAGCAGCGATGCTATGTTAGGTTTACGAGATGCACACCAACCCCACTACCATGTTGGTGTGTTCAAAATCGAGTCAAGCCTTTCCAAGGGCTTTCACGCGGTGTAACACATCCCATGTTCGCTGCGATGTGAGTCTGGCCGGGCGCCAATATGTGGCGGTCACGTTTTTCGTCTGCAAGAGCCCCAGCTCCATGTTAAACAGGAGTGGAGGTGTCGCACGAATGACACGCGCAAACGGTACGGTGCACCCGGCCGCCGATCACAAAAGTACGCAGTTCCCTATGGTGTGCCTGTTTCCACAAAGTTTCATATTTGTGCGATCTGTGGTGTATGCTGTGGCCCTGGCTAACTGATTTCGACATGACCCCAGTTGACGGCACGTGGCACGTGCCCACGTGACACGCGCAACCAGAAACCACCACCATAATCTTTCCCCCGTCCCGGCGAATCACGTGTGAACATTTGAGCGAAATCCGCTTGGCCGTTTTCGCACAACATGCGTTGAAGCGGCACATGCAGACAGACAGACAGACACACACACACACACACAGACAAACAATTCGCGACAACTTTGGAAAACCAACCGCCATGTATTAAATCTCCGATAAAGATTTATCGTGACTGACGTCACTCTAAATCTTTATCTACGATTTTGAATTAAATCTCCGATAGAGATTTCTCCTGAGTTAGTCACTCTAAATCTAAATCTACGATTTTGAATGAAGGCGAAGGTAAGCCGGATGCTTGCTGGCGGCTCACCTTCGCCAGTCTTTCCGACACCGCCGTGTGTGCAAGGTTTGTGTTGCCAGTATTTCCGACGCTGAGGTTTTTGGATCAGCGGATGGATATGTGAGCGGTCGGTTTTTAGCCAACGGTGTTATTTGCAGAGAAATACTGCGGGGTTCCTTCCTGTGTAAAGTCCTTAAACTGGGAATAAGGGGAGACAGGGTGGTTTCAGGATTGTCTTGCGGTTCGCAGGGGTGAGCGACAGGGTCGGGATCAGGGGCAGAGAGACAGACGGTTGTACCAGGGTGGTGGTACGGTCGGCAGGGGTGAGCGACAGGGTCGGGGTCAGGGTCGGAGGGTCAGACGGTGGTACCAGGGTGGTGGTACCAAGGCGATGGTACGCCCGGCAGGGGTGAGCAACAGGGTTGGGGCAGGGTCGGAGGGACAGACAGTGGCACCAGGGTGGTGGCACACTCTGCAGGGGTGAGACTGGAGCTGGAGACACCTTGTCGTTGATGAGCACCGGCAGCGACTGGGCGCCGCCGGTCGGCCGCCACCGGCCCACCACACCACCTGCCATGGAAACACACCGACACCGCACGCTCCAGGCCGGCCGGCGGTGGCTCCTCCCGCCGCCACGGTCAAGGCACGGGAGGCGGGAGCAGTGCAGCGCGATGGCCACACATTGACCCTCGCCGGTGTGCGGAGTTTCGCCACCTTTGTCAGTGGAGGGGATGGTTCGACCCCCTGTCGTTTCCAGCCGAAGCGTGCCACGGAGACCGTGTGGTTTGAAATGTGCGGCAGTGCACACCGCGCCGGCTCGGCGAGGCGCCGACCCGCCGCCTCGCCGAGACGGTGGGGCGAACTGCCGCCTCGCCGAGACGGTGGGGCGATTCGGAGGCTGCGGGACGACCTTAACACACGCCCTGGAGGGCCTCTGAAAATTACGCGCACTGGAGTGGGGGGGCGGATTCCCCCCCTAAGATCTCGGGTCCTATTAAAGCTGAAGTAACGAAACTCCCAGGGTGGATGGGTACGGTAGTGATCTGTATTGTGTGCAAATTTCATGACCTTAGGTCAATATCTTCAAGGTCAAATGAGGTCACATATGCCAAAATTTTCTTGTTTTGCGTGGCTTGGCTTGTCATTGTTATGGATCGCTGTGATTGTGCTTAAATCCTCCAAAATGGGCATCAATAATGTTTTGGACGTTAAATTTTACACTTGCTTGCTTTGCTTTAAACGACGCGCCGTTCATTTCTAGGCAGGCACGCAAAAAAATGGCGTATATGGATCGGTAAAATCTGGAGTTATGTACGAAAAACCGGAGGGGTGGGCGGATTTCGCCCCCGCCCCTCCAGTGCGCGTGTTAATGCACACTTGCCACACGTGTATTGTGCTCTCGGAGACCGCACATCGCCACGGCCCTATCCATTGCCGTGTGCATCTTTTAAATCGGTCATCTGTCAATCAACCCGTTCTTCAGATAAACAGGGGAAACATTTGGCCCCTCCCGAGTCAATTTTGGGTCAAATGCATAGTTGAAGATATACCATGCCGATTTATTTGGGTGGCCGTAATTTGCAAAAAAGTGTATTCAGAACGTACACAAAAATATATATAATAAAAATAACATATATATAATATAATAAATAATAAATAAATAAATTATTTATATATAATATAATATATAAGAAATAAATAATATGTAATATACTAAAATAAAAGATGAAAATATGTATACACAAAAAAGTGTATTCAGAACGCAGTGATGGGCAAGCATCAGATACCTTATCCTCCCGACATTTTCCGGAGTTGTAGGTCGCTGCTTCAGTGTTTTGTGCCACAGCACCATTGACCGCATAACCAACCCAGGCTTTGTCATAACCGCATGACCAACCCAGGCGTTGTCATAACCGCATGACCAACCCAGGCATTGTCATAACCGCATGACCAACCCAGGCGTTGTCATAACCGCATGACCAACCCAGGCGTTGTCATAACCGCATGACCAACCCAGGCATTGTCATAACCGCATGACCAACCCAGGCGTTGTCATAACCGCATGACCAACCCAGGCGTTGTCATAACCGCATGACCAACCCAGGCATTGTCATAACCGCATGACCAACCCAGGCATTGTCATAACCGCATGACCAACCCAGGCATTGTCATAATCGCATAGCCACCCCAGACATAACCGCAGAACCAACACATAATGTTCTTGCGTTTTCAAGAGCATTCCAACTCTGAGGTTGACCCGCAATATTCCTCGAAGCAAACACCAGCCAGCAGGTAATTTTTTGTTTGTTTCATCTCAGGGGACCTTCTTGATCCATTAGGGGCCGCTCTCAACCTCGGTAGAATCCCCGTCCAGTCCTCCCTGACTCTGAAATCCTCTTCATCCCTCAGGGCCCTCTGATGATTCCGGGGCCCATCGCAGTCCTCAACAGTCCTGCCTAGCTCTCATCTTGGGGGGGGGGAATTTCAGCTCTGAAGTGAGCCCTCACCACTCCTCTTCAGCTATTAGGGGCCCCGTCCATCCGTCGACGGCTCTTTCAAACCCCGCAAACATCCCAGCCCTGTCTAGCCCTTGGGCGCCCGGTTTGCTCCTTATATTTCGGGGCTTCATTCAAACTGGGGCCGCTCTTTTCAGCTAACATGTCATCCCAACTCCCTTGTTTCCAAGGCCCTTGCCAGCCCTCCCGGCAGACGTCTTCAGATATCAAGGGCCCTTCGCACACAAGCTGGTAGATGCACTTGAGTTTTTCCTCGGTTATGTCTCTGCTCCTCAGGGTGTTCCCCTGTAGGGCACCATCGGACTCGCCAAGGGGGCGGATCCGATGGGAACTCCACTGATTGTTAACAGCCTGGGCCCCATCCATGGGCTTAGAGACCCTTTACAAGGCACCGGGAACCATTCGCTACGGCCTGGATCGTCTTCGTAGCTCGGGGCCTCTTCATCGGTCTGAGGCCCGCTGTCAGCTCTGAGCCCCTCTCTGTCAAGGTGAGCCAACGCTGACCCAGTGGCCCTGTAGGTCGGGTCCTGCCCGCCCCGTCGGCTCAAGGACTCTCGTTCACGGCTCGGGACATTCTGTCCAACCGGGCCCCCCTCTGTCAAAAGCTTGGGCCTTCTCTATCACACAAGGGGCCCCTGCGTGGCTTCGGTTCCCTCCGTCGACCAAGGGGCCCTTCATGCCGGTTCTAGGCCCTATCCGACGGTTCTGAGTACGCCCGGTCTGCCACACGCACGCTTGCACATGAGTACATTTGCACACGCACATTTGTTTACGTACATCTGCCATACATACATTTGTCATAACGTACATTTATGCTGGAATCGTTATTTTTGCTGCCCATGCTGCAATCCGACACACGAAATATGGGACTAAGTACTGCTCCATTTTTAAATAATGAAGTGGTTTCACACAATGAATGCCGCATGGGCCGATTGCATTTCGTGCTGAAACAATTTAAACTGAAAGGCTCTGATAGCAAGATAAGGAGAATGGCATCAGTTGGGAACCATATTTTAGCTGGACAGAAATTGGAGTTTCTCGCTTGCCGCACAGTACAAAATACATACAAAAAATATAACAAGATGCGTTATGGCATATGACGTACGTCCAACAACTTGGGTTACTCAATAACCCAGTAAATTAGGAAGTAAGTAATCGATATGTCAATCAATCTGAATTAAGCAAACAAATGTAAAAGTTGGGAATTATATCCTGATTTGTGGGACAAGAGAATGCTTCATTGTCATCATAAACCTCTCCTCCCGTTTCACTACACCATTTGCAACCGAACTCCTTGCAGCCTTTGCAGCTCATTCAGTGTTGCTGGAGTACGAAATTCATACAGATCAATGAAATCTCCGATAGTGAATTCCTGTGTTTTGCACTCAAGCTTCATTTCCGAATTTGAATTACTGAAAAAGTGTTGCCATCATATTTATTTGTGGATATATTGTTTATTTCTTCAACGCGGTGCGACCCGTGCTGACACATGTCCTTTGTTAACGCCTGTTGTCGGCCATGGATAAACTATGGGTGCATTCCAGTGGCAATGAGTAATGGCTGTAATGGTTAAACAAATATAATGGCTCGTGGCGCAATCTAAAATAAAACCAGACCTTAAAACCTCTACTGAGAATTGTGGCCACATGAAAACACAATCTAGATTACAGCCTGGCATGTGGATGTGGGTCAATGCTACCGCAGGCAATGGTCGTGACCCATGCGATGGCGTGAGCCGTGGTAATTTCCTGGCAGTCCCATGTGTTGCTAGGTCAAATGTTGTTGCAAAGCTTCAATGTCACGTGACTTGTCATGTGACTTGTGACTCCGCTCGTGAAATATGGGTGCAAATCGCGTGCCACCTGCCGAACGTGCACAATATATCGCTTTCCACCGTAACGCAACCGCACACAAATGGTCCCAATCAGTTTCGCTGGTCTCGCACACAGCATTCGAAGGCCGTGGCGCACGCCGTTCTGAACACGGAGGTGCCCCGTTCAAAATAGATGCACGCGCTTGACAGGTATGCCGCGCACCACACTCCGCTACACAACGCGGCAGCTGCTGGTTTCGCGTTATATGTGGGCTCCGACCACATTTAGAGGTTGTTGCTATCTGGTCGATTATGTAGCGTTATCTAGTGGAAAGGTCCTCAAAAGACGTGAACGTGGAGAAGGCCAACACAATGGCGTCTGCCCCTGTAAATAACACTATGCCCGCATGGCTTTCACGGAAGACTATCTACTCGGCAAGTTTTGCTGCTCTCGCACATGCCTTTCGAAACTTGGAGGTGTCCACGTGAAAACAAATTAGCGTGTCTGAAGGTCGGATGGTGCATACCGCTTGACAGACAGTCCCGAAACTAGGAAATACCTGTGGGCAAACATTTTCAATATGCTGTCACGAAAATACGTGCACATGCAGTGCACGGCGCCATGACACCCATCACTAAAATCGCACAATTTCAGTATAGTCCTTATGCTATTTGATAATTATATTTGGTGCCATTCGCAATTGTCGTTATGGAAACTCGGCGGTGCCATTCTCGAAATAAATGCATAGCCCCAAAGGTGCCTCATTCAAACAGATGCACGCGGCTGACGGCTACTCGGCGCCTCCACCGCCGCCGATCCCAAAAGCGCCTGGTTCTCAGTTGGCGATTTTTATAAATGTCACGGTAGTGCGCCTTTTTATCTGGCGTTGGCAGGGGTGTTGTTTTATACACCTTTGAAGGGGAAAGTGCCCCCTCAATATTGGCTTCCTCCACTCCAATAATTTTACTTTTAACATGGGTCTCTATGGAATTTGCCCCCTCTCCCAATCCATTTGGACACACCCATTTTTCTCATATATTTTGCCCGCCCCCCCCCCCCCCTATCCCCAATAACGTTCAGAAATTGAGGTGCATGGGCTGTGGTACTGGATAATTAAATTTGACATGGCCCGGGCTGACGGCTCGTAGCTCGTGTCAATGTGACAGGCGTGACCGGAAACTACGGCCATGATTTGTCTGCCGAACCTGTGCATCAGCCGCGAAAATTGTCGCAAAGTCGATCCGACAATTCGTTGAAGTGGCGCATAAACACAGACATGCAGACAAAATTTGTCGACAACTTTGCGACTAACTACCATGTGTGACATCTTGGATATGATATATGATATCTGATATATGATATATGATATATGATATATGATATCTGATATATGATATATGATATATGATATGATATGATATGGATATGATATGATATTTGATATCAGATATGATATGATATGATATATCATATATCATATGATATATGATATATGATATATGATATATGATATATGATATATGATATATGATATATGATATATGATATATGATATATGATATATGATATATGATATATGATATATGATATATGATATATGATATATGATATATGATATATGATATATGATATATGATATATGATATATGATATATGATATATGTATATATGATATATGATATATGATATATGATATATGATATATGATATATGATATGTGATATATCATATATCATATATCATATATCATATATCATATATCATATATCATATATCATATATCATATATCATATATCATATATCATATATCATATATCATATATCATATATCATATATCATATATCATATATCATATGATATATGATATATGATATATGATATATGATATATGATATCTGATATCTGATATCTGATATCTGATATCTGATATATGGTATATGATATATGATATGATATGATATGATATCAGATATGATATGATATGATGTTTCATATATCATATGATATATGATATATGATATATGATATATGATACATATGATATCTTGGATATATGTCCCATGCTTTGCAGTAGCGTATCCAGAGGGGAAGGCTAAGGGGGCTATAGGCACACCCATCGTGCCAGAGCAGGGCCTCCTCTAACATGTTAACTAGGTGGGATGCATCCCACCCAGTGACGTGAAATCCCACCTAGTGGAGTGAAAAATCCCACCTAGTCAAAGAGAGCTTCAATCGAGAATGCAACCGAAAAAAACCTTCCTATAGTTCCGGTAGCCAAAGTGACTTTCCTTGGAACGGTGCAATTTTATCACAAAGAAAAATGGTAGAGAGTTGGCAGCACTTATACTGATGTCAAAGCAACGAGGAAGGCTCAAATGTGAATTGTTACTGTTAAAAAATCCATGCTACAAAGCCAGCAATTGGGTCTATTAACAGTGGTATTACAAATACAGGAGCCCCTAGACTTTTACGCACACCACAGAGGTGGGGGGACGACGAGAGCCAGGCCGAATGACATGAGTGACGAAAGCTAGATATTCATTTGCGGTCTTATCTTCGATGTTGCTACAATGGAAGAGACAGATGAAGCTAGATGCCTTTGAAAAAAGACATTGTGTGTAGCGTGATGGAATGTTGATGGGTTTTCCTCCCCAGGCAACACTACCCCCTTTCCCCCGGGAAAACAAAGGGCAGTTGCCGCCCCCCCGTCTGAGAGGTTATGGGACCCCAAGAACCACACCGTGGGTCAAGAAAAAAATGCGCCGGACTCCCTAAAAGTCCCTCTAGGGCCACCTAAAAAAATAAGTTGTGTCGGTGTCTTTGAAAATCGCGCTGCATCCCCCCCCACACCCCACACAAAGAAACAGGTCGTGGCCCGGGATATGGCGTTGGTGGCTTCAAAAGTTCGCGCCTGGATCCTGAAAGTCATACTACGGGTCCGACAGGTCGCACCAGGTCCAAAAGGTACCATAAGGACCCAACAAACGAAGCCAGGGCAACGAAAAAGAAAACCAATCCGGACTTGAAAAATCACTCTGGGGCCCAGTTGTAGAAAAACTGGCTGTGGGGACCCTTTGAGTTCAGAAATTTAGCCCCTACCCTCCCCACTCGTGTTGCGACAGGAATCATACCGGGCCGGGCCTCGGCCGCCCAATCTGTCTTACAGCTTACGTCGGCAAGTCGCCGACCGCCACCGAAGCCAGCCGACTTTACTCCCCCATCCCCCATTTCCGGCAGAGGTGCATAGCTACCTGACACCCTGGTACCACCGCCGCCGTCTGATGGCGTGACCCCGATGCAGGCCGCCGCCTTGAGATGATGAAATGTTAGTGGATGACGTTGAAAGTGACCGTCATGGGCAATGCATGCTAACAAGCCTCTTCCGGGAACCCAATGGGCCGGTGTGTGTGTGTGTACATGACTGAGAGATGAAAGGTGTACAGATGACAGTGGTATGCCTGTGATATGACAGACCTCTGTCACTGCGATAACAATATGTCAGATATGTCTCGAGTGCAGTGTGTGTGTGTGTGGGATGACGGATATGACAGATGTCATACTCCGTGGCCAATGTTGAATGTATCTGTGCTGTCAGGTACGTGAGGACAGATGTATGTATGATTTATGAAGGTAATAGCACATATAATAATGATTGACTGCTGGATGAATGTTACTGTGGTTATGGAATGTCAGATGACAGATAGGCTGTAACGCCCCGATCTGCCGGCTGCCTGTGTGCAGTGCGGTGCCGGCGAAACATATGAGCTCAGCAGTCTGGTGACATGTTACTAGATATCACCTTTATCTTGTGGTGTGCTGAAGGCAGCATTGAGAGTCCAGCGACAGGAGCTGGCTCTGAGATCAGACGGAAGAAGTGTGATGCCTCTGCCACGTCAGTCGGAAGTGACGCGGTTCGGCGCTGTGACGCCAGGCTGCAGTACGGTGTCGCCGAAACATGCGAGGTCAGCAGTGATTCCCACGAGCGGCCGAGCTCTGTTTGTAACCAGAGCTCTGAGAATGTCTCTGAGGTCTTAGGGACGGTGCGACCCGCCGGTGCAGTAGAGTTCGCCGGGTGCGAGCCATTGTTGTCAGTTGTCGGATGTCCAGGGCTGTTGCCCTGGAATGCGCAGTCAGTTGTGACCATGACGTGTCACGGGCGTTGGCCGCCGACTTAAGTTCGTGGAGAGCCGCGAGGCTCTCTCTCACTTGCCACCGAGCTGTCGACGCGAGTGGTTGAGGGCTTGGCCCTCCGGCGAAGGCGACTGGACGTCAGGCCAGTCGTCAGCGGTACGTCTGAGGACTCTGCCTGAGAGTCGCTGTGTGACTGTCGATATGTAAGCTTATGAGATGAGTGTTGTAGCGCGTATGAAGTTCGATCGGTATGTAAGCTGAATTTTCTGTTGTCTCTGACGCCTGTATGAATATTTGGACTTGAGATGAGAGACTGAGATGTTGTATGAAGATGTGAGCGCAGATATGTGTGGTAGCCTACTGAAGAGTCGTCTGCCAAGCAGTAGCAGCTGTCTGTCGTTTAAAGGCACTATTGTTGTAATTGGACTATCACGCTACACTATTGAAACCTGAATAATTATTGCCATTTAATTACTAATTAAAGACGAAAATATAAGTGCTGGATTTTGTGGTGATAAACCAAAAAAAATATCGTCGTCGCCCTTGAAAATCATCCTGAGGCTCAAAATATCGGGTAAGGGCCCCAAACGTCGCAGCTGCCCCACACAAATCAATTCTTATCCCTGAATATCACTCTGCGGTCTCACAAATCACGTCAATGATACCCCAGCCCCCACCCCCAAAGAAACGTCGGGCCCCTGAACAGAAACTTCCCAAACCACTGGAAAAAATCGCACCGTAGCCCGAAGAGTCCTACCGGGCCCCGAAATTATCGCGTAGGGTCTTGAAAACTATACCCTTGACTCACCACAAAACTCTACCCTTGAAAAAAAAAAGTCACACCGCGACTCGATTGAATCCACCCGAGCAACGGAAAATTAAGACAAGGTCCGGAATGTTTTTTTCGAGAGGTCTTTCTCCTCTGAATGAATGGTACCATCGGCTGAGAAAAAACTTGATGTGCGGCCGCAGGGGAAAAATACCCCCCTCCATCCTGAGTGGGATGAGCTCTCACGAATTGTGCCGGGGTCCACACAAATCGCACTGGGGCCCTAAAATTTCGCATCGGACCCTCCCATTTCGCGTAGGTGGCTCTGAATAAATAAAGCGGACCCATAAAGCCCGCGCCGGGACCGGAAAATTTGCACCGGGGACTACCTAAATCGCTTCATAGGGCCCAGCTTAATACCACGCACCCCGCGAACTCCCGGCGGGCCCCCAAAATATCGCGTTCGGGACCCAAAATTTCCATCGGTAGCCCAAAACATTTGTGTCGTGGCATCAAAAAGTCCCGTCGAGGCTACCAAAAATTGGCGTCAAGGACCCAAAATACGCGCAGCGTGGCTCAAAATCCTCATCGGGAACCAAAAATGATCAAGCCTGAGCTCTCCAAAATAAGGAGCGATTCCAATTAAAATGTCTCAACCAGGAAAATCGCTCTGGATCCATAAACATAGCACCAGTTGACTTCAAAAAGCGTGTTCGGTCCCGAAAAAAAGAAAAAAGAACTGGAGCACGAAAAATCGCGGCGGGACACAAAAATATGGAGCCGGAGGTCCCAAAAAATCACACCGAGATTCGGACATCGAAAAATCAGAAGAGGTCCCCAAGAATCGCGTCCAGCATGACGACATACTTGCTGACCACAGGAACACTTCACTTGAATACTCACTGTTCGCGGACGACATAGCCATTTGGATAACATCACAATGCTTCCTTAAAGTTGAAAAAAAAACATTCAAGCAGGTCTAGACCACATTGTAAAGTGGTGCAAAACTTTGGCTTCACCCGGTCCACAGAAAAATCGGCCACCGTCACATATAGTCGTCTCCGGCCAACACCCTAAACTCTACTTAAAATCGATGGCAAAGCCATCGAACACGTGAAAAGCTTGAAGTTCTTAGAAGTGCATTTAGACGAAAAACTCAGTTTCAACACCCATCTGGAAGCGATGCGCGAAGCGCGTGAACATACTCTGTGCACTTGCAGGCACAGACTGGGGCGGAGACAGGAAAACACTACTGCGACTCTACACATCAATCATACGACCCATCCTAGAATACAACAGCATCATTTTTGTCACCATTTCAGAAAGCCAAAGCCCAAATTTAGAAATCATCCAAAACAGCTGCATCAGAGCAGCCACAGGTGCCCTCAGCACCACACCGATAGCCAGTCTTCTAGTGGACTCAAACACGCCCAACTCCACTTTAGGAGGACACAACAGCTGTGCCGCTACCACATCAAAATCAAGTCCATTAATAATCGTCCGGCACAGCGCTGCTTTACGCCTGACCGATACGACCGTTAAGGCGTCAAGCGCGGACATAAGCCGCCAGCCGTCGGAGGCGAAACTAGCGCCGCCAATCGGCCGGCGGGGGAAACTATAGGCAGAGCGGCCCGTTTCCGGAGGTTACCCCTGACCGGGTTCCCTCTCCCCTTCTCCCATTTTGGCACATGAAACACCCCAAACTCGAGTATCTCTTTCGGCAAAATAAAATCCTGCTCACCCCCATCGAAGTCCAAATTAAGTTTTTTGAATATCAAGAGGCCCACCCACAACACACCTTCTTTTACACTGACGGCTCACGTACCAGCAATGGTACGGGAGCCGCCTGGTGCGGTGGGCCAGACACTGGTTAAACCAAATTAACACTTCACCACTCGGTATACACATCAGAACTAGTCGCCATATTCACCTGCCTCCAACACATCACTGCGCAACACATCACTACCACTACTACAATATGCACTGACTAACGATCCTCCGTGGACGCCCTCGCGGCACTACACAACACCACGCATCCCACGCTCTACGCCATCCGATACCTATACAATGACAATCACGCACACCTTCAGCTCACCCTGCTCTGGATCCCCGGACATAGGGGTATCCCGGGAAATGAAAGGGTTGACGGTCTCGCCCGCGCGGCGATCGACCTCCCCGCCAACAATAGAGCTCCAGTCCCCCCAGGGGATCTTCTATCCTTCACTAATAATTTATAAAAAAAATATATTCAGGACTGCTGGTCACATAACACCACACACCTAAACGATATCAAGCCCACATTCTCCAGCTGGCCCTCCTCCAACCAGCACACACGTCTGAACGAGGTGACACTCGCCAGACTTCGCCTGGGACACACCAAATTGAAACACGATTATATTTTTCATAGACCTCACCGCCTTCCACTTTGTAGCACATGTCACGTACGCCTTTCTGTCACCGATATCTTACTTGACTGTCCAGCATATGCTCCTCACCGTCGCTATATCATCCAGTATTTCACCAAGATCCATTCACAACTTTCGCTTCGAGCTCTCCTCGGGAATGACCACCTGGCACTCCTCGAGTTACTCTTCCGCTTCCTACAGGACACCACACTCTCCGAACTGATATAAAGCCTCCGTTGCATTTTCCTGAACCAAGCTAGCCTGATGTGAAGTCAAAAGTTATAACACATGCGCCACTCTCCGTACTGACTGTATGACTCCGCTCCACATCTCTTCCTCACCGACGTCGCAAAACACATACATATAGGTTATCTCACACTAGGTAGACAGGATCCGATCCAATTTGGCTAATACGGACGGACTTCCTCTTAAATTGCGCTTGGTTTTTTCCCTACGGGTTTTCCAAGCAGCTTGGTTTTCCCCTTTTAGGGGTTTCCAAGCTTTAACTTAAAACATACACCTACACATATAAGGTCGGGCCTGAATCCCACGATTCGCTCTGGGTGACAGGCCTCCGCTTCGCCATCCAGGTCGCAGGTGGGCAGTGGAGCCTCTCCGTAGGCTGTGAAGCTGTCCACCCTCCAAATGTCCTTCCAATGTTATGAGTGTCTGTATGTATGTATGTCTGCACATGTACCGGTATGCCATGCGTGTATCGTCTCTACGCCATGTTTCTTGTTTGACGGCGTCTCTCCTTTCTTGACTAGTTGATATAACCGGATGTCACATAAGCCGGATTAACGTAATTCCTTCTTGAACCTAGCAATCTCTAGCAGATGGCACTTTGCCTCCGCTAAAGATTTAGGAAACAAAAATCACCCCTGCCCCGGTATGCCCGGGGACCCCCCGCCCTCTCTGTGGGACGAAGGGCGCCGTCCGCGCCCGGGAGCGCGCCTGCCCTCTCCTAGGGACCCACCTGAGGGTGAATCTTTTGTGTTGATGACAAGGATTGAGGGATCGTGGGCCCGCACCTCGCCGTTCGCCATAGCCAGGGAGCTAGACCAGTGGACCGGCGGAGTACTGTCCGCCAAGGTACTCCGCTCCGGATCCATGCTGGTACGGGTGAAGGATGTCACACATGCCCGGTCGCTCCTAAACGTCCGGAAGTTCCTGGGCGCCGACACCGCCGTCGAGGTAGCCGACCGAAACAATATGTCCTTCACCACCGCATATGCCCCTGAGCTCGCGGAGCTCTCTGTGGAAGAGCTCCTCGCGGAGCTGAATTCGCAGGGGGTATGCGAGGTGACCCGCCTCGGCCGACGACGACGACGACGACGATTTAATGCCTGTTTATTTGAGACCATTGGGAATTAATTCGCTCATATAGAACATCTGATATACAATTAAAAGGAATACAATGTGATAATTTGAGACACAACTCCTGGAATTGAGTGCAAAAATGACAGGGTTAGATATGTATAATAGTAATCGAGTTTGGCATCAGAGGGCAGCGGATTTTATGCCGATTTATTGAAGACTATTGGAAATTAATTCGGTAATGCAGAGCATCTAATATGCAATTTAAAGGAATGCAATGCGATAATGCGAGACACAACTCCTGGAATTGAGTGCAAAAATGACAGGGTTAGATATCTATAAAAGTAGTCGAGTATGGCATCAGACGGCAGCGGATTTTATGCTGGTGTATTTAAGACCATTCGAAATAAATTTGGTAATGTAGAACATGTGATATACAATATAAAGTAATACAATGTGATAACTTGGGACACAAATTCTGGAATTGAGTGCAAAAGTGACAGGGTTAAACCTTTATGGAAGTTATTCAAGATGATATAAAAATGATATAAAAATAAAAAATTTCGTTTAGTTAAGAACATTTAAAATTGTCAGGACGTCACACAGAAGATGTATGACACGTTTTATCACAAGATGTTGAGTTGCCAATTGCTCCCATTTCACTTTAAGAAGGGCAAAGTGACAGGGTGAAATGATGTGATAATAAAACGAACTACACATTATAAGAGAGCTTGTTTCAATGTTGTTCAAATTGGACCATTGGAAATTACTTGCACCTCGTCTAGAAACCAGAATATAGCATTAATCAAAGCAAGCCCACTCTGATGGTGTTCCTTCACAAACCCACCACCAGAGCGGCGCCACCGGTATTATGTCCGCTTATTACGCCTAACGTTTTAAGGAAAGTCGGCTCATCTGCGTCAGGCAAACAATAATGCAGGCAAACAATATTACAGGCACACAATACTGCAGTGGTTCAGCGCCGACCACTGAGCTGCTGGCTATATACGGTCGATCCAATCGTGCCGTGTCTGTATGCGCCATAATTAAAAGTTGTACAATTCGCTGACGACACATACCTGATAATCCCTGGCCTCGGTGGCGATGCTAGGCACACTGCAGCTGGCACTGGCTCGCCTGTCTGGCCGGCTCTGTGCGAATAGCCTCAAGATCAACGCGAACAAAATACAAATGACTGCGACTGACAGCAGAGCAATGCTAAGGGACATGAATAGTATATAGTATATAGTAATGACTGCTGTTATATAGTAATGGTATATAGTATATAGTAATGACTGCTGGTATAGTAATGACCTCAAGATCAACGCGAACAAAACACAAATGACTGCGCCTGACAGCAGAGCAATGCTAAGGGACACGAATAGAAGCACTGTGAACTTTGACGGAGCGACACAGGAGTCGTTTGTGGTACGAGACCTGAGGGTATACATGGATAAACATTTGACCTTTTCTCACGTTGTCAAACATGCGACAGCCGAGTGCTGTAGCAGGCGGATTGCGCCCAGGCACGCGAAACATTCACCGCCCCGGCAATTGATTAAACCAGTCATTAATCGATGTGTCGTGTCGACCATTACCTGATATTGCGTGTAAAGAAAGCATACGACCTTCAATATACCAGGAGGTGCTGAGTTGACATCAAAAGTAACGTTAAGGATTATACTTTATTAGGTACTCAACGTTTCGGCCAGGGGCCATCGTCAGGAGTGATATAAAAATGTCACGTTAAGCAATTGAAAAAAAAGCACGCGAGAAAAAAAGCGTGCAAAAGACACGTGGAATGCAGAAAAGCCTCCTCAGTGGTGCAGACACTTAAAGAAACTCCAAACCAGAAACAAACTAGGTCAAGATAGAATCCTCTGAGGAAGCCCTAGCCGATGGTCCACATACATATCGATACATACACTCACGCACATATATAGACATAGATCCAATATAACGCGTAATACATAGAATATAATTTATGTTTATGTAATTTAAGTGATATACCAAGACGTCGTTTGCGTGTTTAGTTGCGGCCGTAGATTACGTATGTATAGAGATTCGAGGACTGGTGTATATTGAAGGTCGTATGCTTTCTTTACACGCAATGTCTAAAACCCAGGAGCATCTAAGAGCCATTCTTCGTTGTATTAAACATTACCTGATATATTACATTTCGCTTTACGGCAGAGCGAGCAAAACGCAACTGCACAGACTTCAAACGATAATCACTTTCGCAGCACGCGTCGTCATCGGCAGCAGAAGAAAACACGATCACATAGCAGATGTCATAGATGACCTACATTGGCTATGTGCCACCTAGCCAGTGGAACTAGATATCAGCAATGACCTGCTTTGGCCATGTGCCACCTAGCCAGTGGAACTAGATATCAGCAATGACCTGCTTTGGCCACGTGCCACCGAGCCAGTGGAACTAGATGTCAGCAAAGGAACTGACAGTTTATCACCGAAGACGCCTAGTGGATACAGTGATCACGAAAAGAGAGCCAGAAATATATCATCAAGAATTGCCGCCAGGCGTCATAAGCGGACATAATACCGGTGGCGCCGCTCTGGTGGTGGGTTTGTGAAGGAACACCACCACAGTGGGCTTGCTTTGATTAATGCTATATTCTGGTTTCTAGACGAGGTGCGAGTAATTTCCAATGGTCCAATTTGAACAACATTGAAACAAGCTCTCTTATGATGTGTAGTTCGTTTTATTATCAAATCATTTCACCCTGTCACTTTGCCCTTAAAGTGAAATGGGAGCAATTGGCCACTCAACATCTTGTGATAAACACGTGTCATACATCTTCTGTGTGACGTCTTGACACTGAACTAAACGAAAATCGAACGTGCTACCTTTTTTTATCATCTTGAATAACTTCCATGAATGTTTAACCCTGTCACTTTTGCACTCAATTCCAGAATTTATGTCCCAAATTATCACATTGCATCACTTTATATTGTATATCAGATGTTCTACATTACCGAATTAATTTCCAGTGGTCTTAAATAAACAAGCATAAAATCCGCTGCCTTATGATGTCATACTCGAACACTTTTATAGATTTCTAACCCTGTCTTTTTTGCACACAATTCCAGGATTTGCATCTCGAATTTTCTCATTATATTACTTTAAATTGTATATCAGATATTCTACATTAGCGAATTAATTTCCAATGGTCTCAAATAATACACCTACTGCACACTGAAGCCCAGACGTCAGGCTACTACAGCCGACTACACCTACCGCACACTGAAGCCCAGACGTCAGGCTACTACAGCCGACTACACCTACCGCACACTGAAGCCCAGACGTCAGGCGACTACAGCCGAATACACCTACCGCACACTGAAGCCCAGACGTCAGGTTACTACAGCCGACTACACCTACCGCACACTGAAGCCCAGACGTCAGGCTACTACAGCCGACTACACCTACTGCACACTGAAGCCCAGACGTCAGGCTACTACAGCCGACTACACCTACCGCACACTGAAGCCCAGACGTCAGGTTACTACAGCCGACTACACCTACTGCACACTGAAGCCCAGACGTCAGGCTACTACAGCCGACTACACCTACTGCACACTGAAGCCCAGACGTCAGGCGACTACAGCCGACTACACCTACTGCACACTGAAGCCCAGACGTCAGGCTACTACAGCCGACTACACCTACCGCACACTGAAGCCCAGATGTCAGGTTACTACAGCCGACTACACCTACCGCACACTGAAGCCCAGACGTCAGGCGACTACAGCCGACTACACCTACTGCACACTGAAGCCCAGACGTCAGGCTACTACAGCCGACTACACCTACCGTACACTCACTGAAGCCTAGACGTCAGAGCGACTACAGCCGACTACACCTACCGCACACTGAAGCCCAGACGTCAGGCGACTACAGCCGACTACACCTACTGCACACTGAAGCCCAGACGTCAGGCTACTACAGCCGACTACACCTACTGCACACTGAAGCCCAGATGTCAGGTTACTACAGCCGACTACACCTACCGTACACTCACTGAAGCCCAGACGTCAGAGCGACTACAGCCGACTACACCTACAGCACACTGAAGCCCAGACGTCAGGCGACTACAGCCGACTACACCTACTGCACACTGAAGCCCAGACGTCAGGCTACTACAGCCGACTACACCTACTGCACACTGAAGCCCAGACGTCAGGCGACTACAGCCGACTACACCTACCGTACACTGAAGCCCAGATGTCAGGTTACTACAGCCGACTACACCTACCGTACACTCACTGAAGCCCAGACGTCAGGCGACTACAGCCGACTACACCTACCGCACACTGAAGCCCAGACGTCAGGCGACTACAGCCGACTACATCTACTGCACACTGAAGCCCAGACGTCAGGCTACTACAGCCGACTACACCTACTGCACACTGAAGCCCAGACGTCAGGCGACTACAGCCGACTACACCTACCGCACACTGAAGCCCAGACGTCAGGTTACTACAGCCGACTACACCTACTGCACACTGAAGCCCAGACGTCAGGCTACTACAGCCGACTACACCTACTGCACACTGAAGCCCAGACGTCAGGAGACTACAGCCGACTACACCTACTGCACACTGAATCCCAGACGTCAGGAGACTACAGCCGACTACACCTACCGCACACTGAAGCCCAGACGTCAGGCTACTACAGCCGACTACACCTACCGCACACTGAAGCCCAGACGTCAGGCTACTACAGCCGACTACACCTACTGCACACTGAAGCCCAGACGTCAGGAGACTACAGCCGACTACACCTACCGCACACTGAAGCCCAGACGTCAGGCTACTACAGCCGACTACACCTACCGCACACTGAAGCCCAGACGTCAGGCGACTACAGCCGACTACACCTACCGCTACTGAAGCCCAGACGTCAGGCTACTACAGCCGACTACACCTACCGCACACTGAAGCCCAGACGTCAGGCGACTACAGCCGACTACACCTACTGCACACTGAAGCCCAGACGTCAGGCGACTACAGCCGACTACACCTACCGCACACTGAAGCCCAGATGTCAGGTTACTACAGCCGACTACACCTACCGTACACTCACTGAAGCCCAGACGTCAGAGCGACTACAGCCGACTACACCTACCGCACACTGAAGCCCAGACGTCAGGTTACTACAGCCGACTACACCTACCGTACACTGAAGCCCAGACGTCAGGCGGCTACAGCCGACAACACCTACCGTACACTCACTGAAGCCCAGACGTCAGGCGACTACAGCCGACTACACCTACCGTACACTCACTGAAGCCCAGACGTCAGGCGACTACAGCCGACTACACCTACTGCACACTGAAGCCCAGACGTCAGGAGACTACAGCCGACTACACCTACCGTACACTGAAGCCCAGACGTCAGGCGACTACAGCCGACTACACCTACCGTACACTCACTGAAGCCCAGACGTCAGGCGACTACAGCCGACTACACCTACCGTACACTCACTGAAGCCCAGACGTCAGGCGACTACAGCCGACTACACCTACTGCACACTGAAGCCCAGACGTCAGGAGACTACAGCCGACTACACCTACCGCACACTGAAGCCCAGACGTCAGGCGACTACAGCCGACTACACCTACCGCACACTGAAGCCCTGACGTCAGGAGACTACAGCCGACTACACCTACCGCACACTGAAGCCCAGACGTCAGGCTACTGCAGCCGACTACACCTACCGCACACTGAAGCCCAGACGTCAGGTTACTACAGCCGACTACACATACTGCACACTGAAGCCCAGACGTCAGGCTACTACAGCCGACTACACCTACCGCACACTGAAGCCCAGATGTCAGGTTACTACAGCCGACTACACCTACCGTACACTCACTGAAGCCCAGACGTCAGAGCGACTACAGCCGACTACACCTACCGCACACTGAAGCCCAGACGTCAGGTTACTACAGCCGACTACACCTACCGTACACTGAAGCCCAGACGTCAGGCGGCTACAGCCGACAACACCTACCGTACACTCACTGAAGCCCAGACGTCAGGCGACTACAGCCGACTACACCTACCGTACACTCACTGAAGCCCAGACGTCAGGCGACTACAGCCGACTACACCTACTGCACACTGAAGCCCAGACGTCAGGAGACTACAGCCGACTACACCTACCGTACACTGAAGCCCAGACGTCAGGCGACTACAGCCGACTACACCTACCGTACACTCACTGAAGCCCAGACGTCAGGCGACTACAGCCGACTACACCTACCGTACACTCACTGAAGCCCAGACGTCAGGCGACTACAGCCGACTACACCTACTGCACACTGAAGCCCAGACGTCAGGAGACTACAGCCGACTACACCTACCGCACACTGAAGCCCAGACGTCAGGCGACTACAGCCGACTACACCTACCGCACACTGAAGCCCTGACGTCAGGAGACTACAGCCGACTACACCTACCGCACACTGAAGCCCAGACGTCAGGCTACTGCAGCCGACTACACCTACCGCACACTGAAGCCCAGACGTCAGGTTACTACAGCCGACTACACATACTGCACACTGAAGCCCAGACGTCAGGCTACTACAGCCGACTACACCTACTGCACACTGAAGCCCAGACGTCAGGCTACCACAGCCGACTACACCTACTGCACACTGAAGCCCAGACGTCAGGCGACTACAGCCGACTACACCTACCGCACACTGAAGCCCAGACGTCAGGCGACTACAGCCGACTACACCTACTGCACACTGAAGCCAAGACGTAAGGCTACTACAGCCGACTACACCTACCGCACACTGAAGCCCAGACGTCAGGTTACTACAGCCGACTACACCTACCGCACACTGAAGCCCAGACGTCAGGTTACTACAGCCGACTACACCTACTGCACACTGAAGCCCAGACGTTAGGCTACTACAGCCGACTACACCTACCGCACACTGAAGCCCAGACGTCAGGCGACTACAGCCGACTACACCTACCGCACACTGAAGCCCAGACGTCAGGCGACTACAGCCGACTACACCTACTGCACACTGAAGCCCAGACGTCAGGAGACTACAGCCGACCACACCTACCGCACACTGAAGCCCAGACGTCAGGCGACTACAGCCGACTACACCTACCGCACACTGAAGCCCAGACGTCAGGCGACTACAGCCGACTACACCTACTACACACTGAAGCCCAGACGTCAGGCTACTACAGCCGACTACACCTACTGCACACTGAAGCCCAGATGTCAGGTTACTACAGCCGACTACACCTACCGTACACTCACTGAAGCCCAGACGTCAGAGCGACTACAGCCGACTACACCTACAGCACACTGAAGCCCAGACGTCAGGCGACTACAGCCGACTACACCTACTGCACACTGAAGCCCAGACGTCAGGCTACTACAGCCGACTACACCTACTGCACACTGAAGCCCAGACGTCAGGCTACTACAGCCGACTACACCTACCGTACACTGAAGCCCAGATGTCAGGTTACTACAGCCGACTACACCTACCGTACACTCACTGAAGCCCAGACGTCAGGCGACTACAGCCGACTACACCTACCGCACACTGAAGCCCAGACGTCAGGCTACTTCAGCCGACTACATCTGCCGCACACTGAAGCCCACATGTCAGGCTACTACAGCCGACTACACCTACTGCACACTGAAGCCCAGACGTCAGGCTACTACAGCCGACTACACCTACTGCACACTGAAGCCCAAACGTCAGGAGACTACAGCCGACTACACCTACTGCACACTGAAGCCCAGACGTCAGGAGACTACAGCCGACTACACCTACCGCACACTGAAGCCCAGACGTCAGGCTACTACAGCCGACTACACCTACCGCACACTGAAGCCCAGACGTCAGGCGACTACAGCCGACTACACCTACCGCACACTGAAGCCCAGACGTCAGGCGACTACAGCCGACTACATCTACTGCACACTGAAGCCCAGACGTAAGGCTACTACAGCAGACTACACCTACCGCACACTGAAGCCCAGACGTCAGGCTACTACAGCCGACTACACCTACCGCACACTGAAGCCCAGACGTCAGGTTACTACAGCCGACTACACCTACCGCACACTGAAGCCCAGACGTCAGGTTACTACAGCCGACTACACATACTGCACACTGAAGCCCAGACGTCAGGCTACTACAGCCGACTACACCTACTGCACACTGAAGCCCAGACGTCAGGAGACTACAGCCGACTACACCTACTGCACACTGAAGCCCAGACGTCAGGAGACTACAGCCGACTACACCTACCGCACACTGAAGCCCAGAGGTCAGGCTACTACAGCCGACTACACCTACTGCACACTGAAGCCCAGACGTCAGGCTACTACAGCCGACTACACCTACTGCACACTGAAGCCCAGACGTCAGGCTACTACAGCCGACTACACCTACTGCACACTGAAGCCCAGACGTCAGGATACTACAGCCGACTACACCTACCGCACACTGAAGCCCAGACGTCAGGCTACTACAGCCGACTACACCTACTGCACACTGAAGCCCAGACGTCAGGCTACTACAGCCGACTACACCTACTGCACACTGAAGCCTAGACGTCAGGCTACTACAGCCGACTACACCTACCGTACACTGAAGCCCAGACGTCAGGTTACTACAGCCGACTACACCTACCGCACACTGAAGCCCAGACGTCAGGCTACTACAGCCGACTACACCTACTGCACACTGAAGCCCAGACGTCAGGCGACTACAGCCGACTACACCTACTGCACACTGAAGCCCAGACGTCAGGCTACTACAGCCGACTACACCTACCGCACACTGAAGCCCAGATGTCAGGTTACTACAGCCGACTACACCTACCGCACACTGAAGCCCAGACGTCAGGCGACTACAGCCGACTACACCTACTGCACACTGAAGCCCAGACGTCAGGCTACTACAGCCGACTACACCTACTGCACACTGAAGCCCAGATGTCAGGCTACTACAGCCGACTACACCTACCGTACACTCACTGAAGCCTAGACGTCAGAGCGACTACAGCCGACTACACCTACCGCACACTGAAGCCCAGACGTCAGGCGACTACAGCCGACTACACCTACTGCACACTGAAGCCCAGACGTCAGGCTACTACAGCCGACTACACCTACTGCACACTGAAGCCCAGATGTCAGGTTACTACAGCCGACTACACCTACCGTACACTCACTGAAGCCCAGACGTCAGAGCGACTACAGCCGACTACACCTACAGCACACTGAAGCCCAGACGTCAGGCGACTACAGCCGACTACACCTACTGCACACTGAAGCCCAGACGTCAGGCTACTACAGCCGACTACACCTACTGCACACTGAAGCCCAGACGTCAGGCGACTACAGCCGACTACACCTACCGTACACTGAAGCCCAGATGTCAGGTTACTACAGCCGACTACACCTACCGTACACTCACTGAAGCCCAGACGTCAGGCGACTACAGCCGACTACACCTACCGCACACTGAAGCCCAGACGTCAGGCGACTACAGCCGACTACATCTACTGCACACTGAAGCCCAGACGTCAGGCTACTACAGCCGACTACACCTACTGCACACTGAAGCCCAGACGTCAGGCGACTACAGCCGACTACACCTACCGCACACTGAAGCCCAGACGTCAGGTTACTACAGCCGACTACACATACTGCACACTGAAGCCCAGACGTCAGGCTACTACAGCCGACTACACCTACTGCACACTGAAGCCCAGACGTCAGGAGACTACAGCCGACTACACCTACTGCACACTGAATCCCAGACGTCAGGAGACTACAGCCGACTACACCTACCGCACACTGAAGCCCAGACGTCAGGCTACTACAGCCGACTACACCTACCGCACACTGAAGCCCAGACGTCAGGCTACTACAGCCGACTACACCTACTGCACACTGAAGCCCAGACGTCAGGAGACTACAGCCGACTACACCTACCGCACACTGAAGCCCAGACGTCAGGCTACTACAGCCGACTACACCTACCGCACACTGAAGCCCAGACGTCAGGCGACTACAGCCGACTACACCTACCGCTACTGAAGCCCAGACTTCAGGCTACTACAGCCGACTACACCTACCGCACACTGAAGCCCAGACGTCAGGCGACTACAGCCGACTACACCTACTGCACACTGAAGCCCAGACGTCAGGCTACTACAGCCGACTACACCTACCGCACACTGAAGCCCAGATGTCAGGTTACTACAGCCGACTACACCTACCGTACACTCACTGAAGCCCAGACGTCAGAGCGACTACAGCCGACTACACCTACCGCACACTGAAGCCCAGACGTCAGGTTACTACAGCCGACTACACCTACCGTACACTGAAGCCCAGACGTCAGGCGGCTACAGCCGACAACACCTACCGTACACTCACTGAAGCCCAGACGTCAGGCGACTACAGCCGACTACACCTACCGTACACTCACTGAAGCCCAGACGTCAGGCGACTACAGCCGACTACACCTACTGCACACTGAAGCCCAGACGTCAGGAGACTACAGCCGACTACACCTACCGTACACTGAAGCCCAGACGTCAGGCGACTACAGCCGACTACACCTACCGTACACTCACTGAAGCCCAGACGTCAGGCGACTACAGCCGACTACACCTACCGTACACTCACTGAAGCCCAGACGTCAGGCGACTACAGCCGACTACACCTACTGCACACTGAAGCCCAGACGTCAGGAGACTACAGCCGACTACACCTACCGCACACTGAAGCCCAGACGTCAGGCGACTACAGCCGACTACACCTACCGCACACTGAAGCCCTGACGTCAGGAGACTACAGCCGACTACACCTACCGCACACTGAAGCCCAGACGTCAGGCTACTGCAGCCGACTACACCTACCGCACACTGAAGCCCAGACGTCAGGTTACTACAGCCGACTACACATACTGCACACTGAAGCCCAGACGTCAGGCTACTACAGCCGACTACACCTACTGCACACTGAAGCCCAGACGTCAGGCTACCACAGCCGACTACACCTACTGCACACTGAAGCCCAGACGTCAGGCGACTACAGCCGACTACACCTACCGCACACTGAAGCCCAGACGTCAGGCGACTACAGCCGACTACACCTACTGCACACTGAAGCCAAGACGTAAGGCTACTACAGCCGACTACACCTACCGCACACTGAAGCCCAGACGTCAGGTTACTACAGCCGACTACACCTACCGCACACTGAAGCCCAGACGTCAGGTTACTACAGCCGACTACACCTACTGCACACTGAAGCCCAGACGTCAGGCTACTACAGCCGACTACACCTACCGCACACTGAAGCCCAGACGTCAGGCGACTACAGCCGACTACACCTACCGCACACTGAAGCCCAGACGTCAGGCGACTACAGCCGACTACACCTACTGCACACTGAAGCCCAGACGTCAGGAGACTACAGCCGACCACACCTACCGCACACTGAAGCCCAGACGTCAGGCGACTACAGCCGACTACACCTACCGCACACTGAAGCCCAGACGTCAGGCGACTACAGCCGACTACACCTACTACACACTGAAGCCCAGACGTCAGGCTACTACAGCCGACTACACCTACTGCACACTGAAGCCCAGATGTCAGGTTACTACAGCCGACTACACCTACCGTACACTCACTGAAGCCCAGACGTCAGAGCGACTACAGCCGACTACACCTACAGCACACTGAAGCCCAGACGTCAGGCGACTACAGCCGACTACACCTACTGCACACTGAAGCCCAGACGTCAGGCTACTACAGCCGACTACACCTACTGCACACTGAAGCCCAGACGTCAGGCGACTACAGCCGACTACACCTACCGTACACTGAAGCCCAGATGTCAGGTTACTACAGCCGACTACACCTACCGTACACTCACTGAAGCCCAGACGTCAGGCGACTACAGCCGACTACACCTACCGCACACTGAAGCCCAGACGTCAGGCTACTTCAGCCGACTACATCTGCCGCACACTGAAGCCCACATGTCAGGCTACTACAGCCGACTACACCTACTGCACACTGAAGCCCAGACGTCAGGCTACTACAGCCGACTACACCTACTGCACACTGAAGCCCAGACGTCAGGAGACTACAGCCGACTACACCTACTGCACACTGAAGCCCAGACGTCAGGAGACTACAGCCGACTACACCTACCGCACACTGAAGCCCAGACGTCAGGCTACTACAGCCGACTACACCTACCGCACACTGAAGCCCAGACGTCAGGCGACTACAGCCGACTACACCTACCGCACACTGAAGCCCAGACGTCAGGCGACTACAGCCGACTACATCTACTGCACACTGAAGCCCAGACGTAAGGCTACTACAGCCGACTACACCTACCGCACACTGAAGCCCAGACGTCAGGCTACTACAGCCGACTACACCTACCGCACACTGAAGCCCAGACGTCAGGTTACTACAGCCGACTACACCTACCGCACACTGAAGCCCAGACGTCAGGTTACTACAGCCGACTACACATACTGCACACTGAAGCCCAGACGTCAGGCTACTACAGCCGACTACACCTACTGCACACTGAAGCCCAGACGTCAGGAGACTACAGCCGACTACACCTACTGCACACTGAAGCCCAGACGTCAGGAGACTACAGCCGACTACACCTACCGCACACTGAAGCCCAGAGGTCAGGCTACTACAGCCGACTACACCTACTGCACACTGAAGCCCAGACGTCAGGCTACTACAGCCGACTACACCTACTGCACACTGAAGCCCAGACGTCAGGCTACTACAGCCGACTACACCTACTGCACACTGAAGCCCAGACGTCAGGCTACTACAGCCGACTACACCTACCGCACACTGAAGCCCAGACGTCAGGCTACTACAGCCGACTACACCTACTGCACACTGAAGCCCAGACGTCAGGCTACTACAGCCGACTACACCTACTGCACACTGAAGCCCAGACGTCAGGCTACTACAGCCGACTACACCTACTGCACACTGAAGCCCAGACGTCAGGCTACTACAGCCGACTACACCTACCGCACACTGAAGCCCAGACGTCAGGCTACTACAGCCGACTACACCTACTGCACACTGAAGCCCAGACGTCAGGCTACTACAGCCGACTACACCTACTGCACACTGAAGCCCAGACGTCAGGCTACTACAGCCGACTACACCTACTGCACACTGAAGCCCAGACGTCAGGCTACTACAGCCGACTACACCTACCGCACACTGAAGCCCAGACGTCAGGCGACTACAGCCGACTACACCTACTGCACACTGAAGCCCAGACGTCAGGCTACTACAGCCGACTACACCTACTGCACACTGAAGCCCAGACGTCAGGCGACTACAGCCGACTACACCTACCGTACACTGAAGCCCAGACGTCAGGTTACTACAGCCGACTACACCTACTGCACACTGAAGCCCAGACGTCAGGCGACTACAACCGACTACACCTACTGCACACTGAAGCCCAGACGTCAGGCTACTACAGCCGACTACACCTACTGCACACTGAAGCCCAGACGTCAGGCTACTACAGCCGACTACACTTACCGCACACTGAAGCCCAGACGTCAGGCGACTACAGCCGACTACACCTACGCACACTGAAGCCCAGACGTCAGGCACTACAGCCGACTACACCTACCGCACACTGAAGCCCAGACGTCAGGCTACTACAGCCGACTACACCTACTGCACACTGAAGCCCAGACGTCAGGCGACTACAGCCGACTACACCTACCGCACACTGAAGCCCAGACGTCAGGCTACTACAGCCGACTACACCTACCGCACACTGAAGCCCAGACGTCAGGCTACTACAGCCGACTACACCTACCGCACACTGAAGCCCAGACGTCAGGCTACTACAGCCGACTACACCTACCGCACACTGAAGCCCAGACGTCAGGCTACTACAGCCGACTACACCTACTGCACACTGAAGCCCAGACGTCAGGCTACTACAGCCGACTACACCTACCGCACACTGAAGCCCAGACGTCAGGTTACTACAGCCGACTACACCTACTGCACACTGAAGCCCAGACGTCAGGCTACTACAGCCGACTACACCTACCGCACACTGAAGCCCAGACGTCAGGCTACTACAGCCGACTACACCTACCGCACACTGAAGCCCAGACGTCAGGCTACTACAGCCGACTACACCTACCGCACACTGAAGCCCAGACGTCAGGCTACTACAGCCGACTACACCTACCGCACACTGAAGCCCAGACGTCAGGCTACTACAGCCGACTACACCTACCGCACACTGAAGCCCAGACGTCAGGTTACTACAGCCGACTACACCTACCGCCACTGAAGCCCAGACGTCAGGTTACTACAGCCGACTACACCTACCGCTACTGAAGCCCAGACGTCAGGTTACTACAGCCGACTACATCTACTGCACACTGAAGCTACTACAGCCGACTACACCTACCGCACACTGAAGCCCAGACGTCAGGCTACTACAGCCGACTACACCTACAGCACACTGAAGCCCAGACGTCAGGCTACTACAGCCGACTACACCTACCGCACACTGAAGCCCAGACGTCAGGCGACTACAGCCGACTACACCTACCGTGCACACTGAAGCCCAGACGTCAGGCGACTACAGCCGACTACACTGCACACTGAAGCCCAGACGTCAGGCGACTACAGCCGACTACACCTACTGCACACTCAAGCCCACCAAGACGTCGGGACTACAGCCGACTACACTTACGACTCACTGAAGCCCAGACGTCAGGCGACTACAGCCGACTACACCTACCGTACACTGAAGCCCAGACGTCAGGCGACTACCAGCCGACTACACCTACCGTACACACTGAAGCCCAGACGTCAGGCGACTACAGCCGACTACACCTACCGTACACACTACTGAAGCCCAGACGTCAGGCGACTACAGCCGACTACACCTACTGCACACTGAAGCCCAGACGTCAGGCGACTACAGCCGACTACACCTACCGCACACTGAAGCCCAGACGTCAGGCGACTACAGCCGACTACACCTACCGCACACTGAAGCCCAGACGTCAGGCGACTACAGCCGACTACACCTACCGCACACTGAAGCCCAGACGTCAGGCGACTACAGCCGACTACACCTAGCTGCGCACACTGAAGCCCAGACGTCAGGCTACACTACAGCCGACTACACCTACCGCACACTGAAGCCAGACGTCAGGCTACTACAGCCGACTACACCCTACTGCACACTGAAGCCCAGACGTCAGGCTACTACAGCCGACTGCACACTGGAAGCCCAGACGTCAGGGCGACTACAACCGACTACACCTACTGCACACTGAAGCCCAGACGTCAGGCTACTACAGCCGACTACACCTACTGCACACTGAAGCCCAGACGTCAGGCGACTACAACCGACTACACCCACTGCACACTGAAGCCCAGACGTCAGGCTACTACAGCCGACTACACCTACCGCACACTGAAGCCCAGACGTCAGGCTACTACAGCCGACTACACCTACTGCACACTGAAGCCCAGACGTCAGGCTACTACAGCCGACTACACCTACTGCACACTGGAAGCCCAGACGTCAGGCTACTACAGCCGACTACACCTACTGCACACTGAAGCCCAGACGTCAGGCTACTACAGCCGACTACACCTACTGCACACTGAAGCCCAGACGTCAGGCGACTACAGCCGACTACACCTACCGTACACTGAAGCCCAGACGTCAGGCTACTACAGCCGACTACACCTACCGCTACTGAAGCCCAGACGTCGGCTACCTCAGCGACTACAGCGAGCGTCGGGTTACTACAGCCGACTACACCTACCGCTACTGAAGCCCAGACGTCAGGCTACTACAGCCGACTACACCTACCGCTACTGAAGCCCAGACGTCAGGCTACTACAGCCGACTACCACCTACTGCACACTGAAGCCCAGACGTCAGGCGACTACAGCCGACTACACTTACCGCACACCACTGAAGCCCAGACGTCAGGCTACTACAGCCGACTACACCTACCGCACACTGAAGCCCAGACGTCAGGGCGTTACTACAGCCGACTACACCTACCGCACACTGAAGCCCAGACGTCAGGCGACTACAGCCGACTACACCTACCGCACACTGAAGCCCAGACGTCAGGTTACTACAGCCGACTACACCTACCGCACACTGAAGCCAGACATCAGGTTACTACATGCGACTACACCTACTGCCACTGAAGCCCAGACGTCAGGCTACTACAGCCGACTACCTGCTGCGCACTGAAGCCCAGACGTCAGGCTACTACAGCCGACTACACCTACCGCACACTGAAGCCCAGACGTCAGGCTACAACAGCCGACTACACCTACCGCACACTGAAGCCCAGACGTCGGCTACTACAGCCGACTACACCTACCGCTACTGAAGCCCAGACGTCAGGTTACTACAGCCGACTACACCTACCGCTACTGAAGCCCAGACGTCAGGTTACTACAGCCGACTACACCTACCGCTACTGAAGCCCAGACGTCAGGTTACTAAGCTGACTAGCACCTACCTGACACTGAAGCTACTACAGCGCGACTACACCTACCGCACACTGAAGCCCAGACGTCAGGCTACTACAGCCGACTACACCTACAGCACACTGAAGCCCAGACGTCAGGCTACTACAGCCGACTACACCTACCGCACACTGAAGCCCAGACGTCAGGCGACTACAGCCGACATTACACCTACCGCTACCCAGACGCCCAGACGTCAGGCGAC